>CANXYI010704648.1:0-13225 GCA_948208565.1 Hura crepitans
TTCTTTTTCACCTCATTGTTATTACCTTCCTTTATTTAAGGTTCCTTCATTATTTAGGATCTTTGCAATTTAATTTTTCCTTTTGTTATGAGAAGATTTTAGGCAAAAACTCTACAAGATTATTTGGTCTATTAATATCGATCAAGAAGTAGAGTTTCATTTAGGGATTACTTTCTAGTTTCTTCATCAACTATGGAGAAAAGGAAAGTAAGGGAGAAATGGATGGTAGGAATACCACACCCGATTAAGCCATGTTTCCTAAGTCAAAGTCTTATTCATTAAACGGTCCACGTAGCATCTTAACTAATATGATCTTTACTAGGAATTAACTGAGGCGATATATTAGAGAGATTTCTGAAATTTGAAATATATTGAAGATGAAATGCTACTTAGATAAAAGGTGCAAAATTTAGTTATGATATGTGTAAATTACCTCTACATGTGCGGCGAATGGCTCCGCCCTAATGCTTTCAAAAAGGGCCTATCAATTAGTGATTTATTCTTTTTAAGTTTATGTGTGAAATAAAATACTTAAAATAAAAAGAAAAAGAAAAAAAATAATAAATATACCTCAAGATACTAAATTTTTACTTAATATTGTTTCGATGAGAAAAATTAATTAGTAAACATAAAAATATTGTGAAAAAAGTAAAAACGGTTAGAATTGACAATAAGATGACTGAATTTAACATTTTATGTTTTGAATATCAATTAATATACCATTTCTAATATAAAGAAATAATTTGATTTGTTAATTTTTTTAGTTATTTGATAATTTTAAGTCATTTTTATTTTTATTATTATTAAATAATAATTGAATTATATTTTGATTGTAATCTATTATTTTTAACGGTAATGCTATTTCGGTAAAAATTTAATTATTACAAAAGTAAATAATTCAAAAAAGGAGAAGAAGTATTTTGGGGCAGAAAAATTGAATTTTCACAAAGTTCAGACGTTAAAGTTTAAATTTAGAATTTTAATTTCCATTAGCGAAAACGCAGAAGAAAACGGCTCTAGAGGAGATACGAAGCTGAAGTGGCCTTATCTACTTAGGCTAGAGTTAGAGAAACTGAGCAATTCGATTCAAGCACTGAAAGCAGAGATGTTGAGCCTTTCCACAGCAACTTTCACCTCAAAGCCTTTATCTTCAATCCCCAAGTCCAGCTTCTCTGGCATCCAAATACATCATACATGTCCTGTTCCTATTCGGGTACCTCTCAAAACGACATGGTTGTCTTCTGCAAATTCACTCTCATCCGTAGTGATGATGGCGAAGAGAGAAGAAGAAATGAAGGAAATTAGAGGCCTCACCACCGAGCAAATTAATGACCAGGTAATAGATCTTAAAGGTGACCTCTTTATGCTTCGTCTTCAGAAATCGACACGCAACGAGTTCAAGTCCAGCGAGTTTCCCCGTATGCGCAAAAGGGTATGCTTTTTCTCTCTCCATTTTTATGCTTAATCAAATTTTGTCAAGAAATTTCCTAAATGAAAAATTGTGTTCTGTTTTTTTTCCCCTTAATTTTCTTCTGGACACTTGAAATTTGCTTCTCACAAGGCTCGGATGAATTAGGATTATTTACACCAGGATTGTTCATTGAAAAGTTGGATACGGAAATGGGAATTTTCGGTCTTGATTTCTATTTGTAAGGACAAGGCTAACTCCATTGCATGGCAAAATTGTTTGGTTTTATCCTTCCTGATAGTACAGTGCTAGCAGATCGATAATACGATGAACAGTTGCAATTTTGAATGTGAGATTACAAGATTTTCAATGTTGGTGGGGGATGGCTTTTGGTTGGACATTGATGCTCATCCCAGATTGTTTCTCGGAACCTCAAAGGATCCGTTGGTGGATAGCTTGAGTTTTGGTGGAAGTTTTAATGTGGTTAGATTTCTAAATAGTCATGGTAGAATCAATGGGCTGGATTTATGGTTGGAACAACCAGTCAAAATAGTTTTGCGTACGTTGTGTTTCTGATGTTTTAGGGTCTGCAACTTAGTGGACTTTGATGACGAGAAGGACAGACGAGGGCAAATAAGCTTGCTTTTGTTTAATACTACTTTTGGACCTAAATCACACAAATTTCCTTTTTAAGGGAAAATATATCTCCACCATATGTTTTTAATGAACATAGTTTTCAGTTTTTAGCATTTATACTTTCAAGTTTTTAAAATAATAACCATCTCTTAATATTTTGAGCTCGCATGCCTTTGGTTACATCATTTCCCATTTAAGTAAAAGACGTAATGTATTATTGACTCTTGGCACAGATTGTTAGGCGGATTAAGAAGTTTTAGGATATCTTTTAAGTTTATATGAATTTTTGCTGCTTTTTAACATTCAGGTGGGAACAATTGGCCCACCGAACAAAGCTTGGATGTACCCCAGATGAAGTGTCTTCCTTCTCTGTTACAATTCTGGTGTTCATCTTATCGATATCTCTGTGCCTGCATGCATAGTTTGTGTTGGTAATATTTAACAAAATAGGCTGAATAGGTCGTCGTATTATGACTCTAGGTTATTGAAAACTTTTCTTGAAATGCATATTTTGCCAAAGATTGAGATAAGAATCTACGTATTCATTTGGTATCAATTCAATTACCCTCAAAGATCAAATTTCTGTTTCAAATATCTTAGCGTGCTTTCTATATCAATTTCATCATTGGGCCCTGGATACTGCCTGTGTCTTTTCCCCATTCCCTTACCTTTTTCCCTTTTCTTTTACAATTTTAGTAATGTAATATCCAAGTACATAGTCTGGAGCATAGTGATGGGTCAATTTAATGGTGCAGGGTTGAGCTCTCTGTCATCTGTTGTTTTTTACCTCGAACATCTGTCCAACACCTAAACTTAAAGAGGCTAGCAGTGTTGAACAAATAAGAAATGATCTCTCATGCATTTAGCAAGTTTACCTTAAGCAGAGACTGTTACACAAGTCATATAACATAGAACTGAGAAGGCGGTAGCCAACTGTTTTAAGCTTGATATGATACTGATGAAGCTCCTGAATGTGATCATGTTTATCTCATCATGTGCATGAAGTCAACTTGTATAGTTTTGAATCCAATTTAATTTCGATTATAGTTCTTTGCAAAACTATTGGACCTTTTAGAGGTGAAAGTTGATAAGGTTTTTGGTTTTATTCTATAAAGGGATCGGAAGGGCCCAAAGGATACTTGTACCAGATTGTTTACAGTTACTGATATTCCTGTAATGTAGACTTGTGAAATGTCATTTTTGTGGCAACTACAAAAGATTGGAATCAGGTTCTGATGACGCGGGGAAGGTTAGAAGTTTGTGATAGAATCAATCTAACTGCTGTAGATGCCTCTAAGTATCAATCCAAAGTATGCCCTTATTTACTCAAGTTTAACATCTTAGTTTGCTATATTCGAATAATTTATTATGGCCTCAATATATACCACAATTTGATTGTTAGAACTTAGGAATATAAGCCACTATGGACTTATGTTTGGAATATGCCGTCAGCTAAACTGGCAACTATATGACTTAATGATCGCAAACCACATAGGTTTCACAGTTTACTCAGCTTCCCACTTCTACATCAAATGAGCATTTTTAAACCCCTCAAGCAGTCCCACTTTAATTTGAAACAACAAATGCTTGTTGGGACTTGGGAGCATCCATAACAGTTGAAAGCTGGCAGCCATAATGTTTATGTTGCTTTTTTTTTTTTTTTCTCTGTCCTCCTTTTGCTTCATCAGTTAGGGATGGTAACTGTTCCAGTTCAGGAACCAGCAGTTTCAGCTCTATGAAAATTGGGATCTGAACCGGTTTCAGCAATTATGGTTTCTTAACCACCAAAACTGCAGTTCAACCTTTTTTTTTTTTTTTTTCATTTTCTTTATATCTTTGAAATTAAGTGGAGAAAGCATAGAAAAAAATGTTTACTCTTGAAATTTAAAGAAATCAATCCCCACATACTGTTTATCTATATGTTAGATTAGGAAGGGTATTAAACAAAGTTATCGAAGGAAATATCATTCTTATTTAAGAACACTAGTTGTAGAAAAATGGTAAAATGTCGTATATACGGGATGATGGGAAAAATGGAATTGATGCTCACATGTTCGGTCTCAAGTTTTCAAGGATACCTCAACTAATTTGCATATTGTAGTGCCTGGCATAGAAACATAATAATTGGTCTTTTATTGATTTCAGATTGCTCGAATGCTTACTGTTAAACGGGAAAGAGAAATCGAGGAGGGAATCAACAAGAGGTTGTCAAGAAAGCTTGACCGGCAATGGAAGAAAAGCGTTGTTGTAAGACCATCTCCATTGCTGAAGAAGATACAAGAAGAAGAGGCAGCTGCAGAAGCTGAGAAATCATAAGCTAATCTATGTATTTTTCAGGGAACATGTTGTAGTCTCAAGACATTCAGTTCGAATTCAGTCATTGCTTGAACTTTTATGTTAGACAATTATTTTTTTGTATAATATCTTGCATTTCTCTCGGTGTTTCTCCACAGGATCTGCTAAAGGAAAATAGCGGTGTACTTTATTGTGTCTCCGTCAGTTAGCGGAGAGCTTGAAAGGCTGGGAATTAGCCTTAAGCTATTGAGTAGCGTGCGATTTATCTTAAAGTTATTTGTATGGGGCCTTGATGACTATAGGCCCTTGTAACCAATATAGACAAATTTGAATCCCGCTTCTCTGCTGTTGAGAAATACCTCACTGTATGCCCCATCTATTTGCAGGAAAAGTTGACCAATAACCCCCATCAAACTTCCACTTAGTATCTCAATGAACTTTATCTTTGTGAGGGAAAGTACCTTGAAATTATTTTTATACATGGAAAAAGGATGCTAAGGTTTTTGATATTGAATAAATATCATTTTTTTAAAATTCCTTTCTGAATTAGGATTAACACGTGAAGTACACACCGTTAAAATATTGACACTTGAAAAATATTTTTAGAATATTTATTTTCATTTTTTAAAAAAAAGAAATTTGAAAAAAAAAGAAAGAGAACACACCGTTTTTTCATTTTCATTTCCTCTTCCCTAGTCTACGCTCTCTCTCCTTCGTATCTCTCTCACACCATCTCTTAAATTCCATACTAAAGTTTGTCTTTAAATTTCATTTGCAATTATGAAAATTACTATAAAAATTGTGAAGGGTTGTGCTTTTGTATTCATTTCAACTTAGTTTTTTGTTCCTTTTATCATAGAAATTTTAAGTTCTCCACCATTAATTTTTTTCTTTCAATTTTTCTTTATTTCTATTTAATTATTTTGATTTTTTAATTTTTTTTATTTCTCGTCTTTTTAATTAGAAATTTATTATTTATTTATTTATTTTAAAAATGATTATTTTTCTTTAATTTCTCATTCTTGCCGAATACGAAAGCTATATTAGAGCTTTTTATAGCAGCAGGGTTGGAGGGAGAGGGGGTTTTGAAGATAGAAAGTGTGCTCATGTATTGTATTTTTTTCATTTTTCAAAAAATTTAAAATAATTTTTAACATTTTTTTTTATCATATGTGAGTGTTTTGTCAACTTATGTAATTTTAATAGCGTGTGTAATACGCGCTAATAAAAGCTCATAAAAAAATTTTAAAAGAATATAAGATTTAACATAAAAAAATTTAATTGAAAAACTTAATGACAGATTTCATTTTAGTTCTGGATATGCTTGCATAATTGCTCTCAACGAACTTATTTTTCTGTACACTCTATGTTACTAGCTTTAACGCTGCCGTTTCATTGTACTACAAATAAGGTCTTCTCTTATCAGAATCAGAAGATAGCTCTTCCATTCTGTCCCTACTCCAGGTTTGAGAACTCCCGCCCTGTTGTTGTCTGCTACTGACTCCGGAACTGCCATGGAAGAAGAAACGTCGAAGGCAGCGACAACAGGTTTCATCGATCCAATCAAGGCACAAGACACTACTCTTCAAAAGAAGCATCAAGCAATGCTTGATCGCCTCTCCAACCGCCACCAAGCCCGCACTAAATCCTCCACCGCGACCGATTCCACTGCATCTTTCCTCTCCAAATTCTCCGATTCCAAACGCTCGATCGAGTCTCGAATTTCCGATTCGTCGAAGCTTGCAACCACCGATCCGTCTCTCCTGAAATCTCACCTTGCTGATATTTCCTCCTCCATCTCCTCCCTCGAACAACTTGTTGCCGAGAACTCATACCTACTTCCGTCCTATGAGCTCCGCTCTTCGCTCAAGACTGTCTCCGAGCTTAAACAATCTCTCGAAAATCTCAACTCCGAGCTTGTCCCGAAGAAGAAATTTTCCTTCAAAAACAAATCTACAACCAAATCCACGCTTCCTGAACCTAAAGAGACCGAAGTTAAATATTCTGATGCGCCAAAACTAGCTGTAACTGTTAGGGATTCACCGGGGATTAGAAATAAAGAAAATGAGATACTGACGAAGAATTTTAAAGGCTCAGAGACTGGTGAATTTACTCTGTCGGATCTGGATTCATGTCAAGTGAGGTTAATTGGTTGCGTAAATGCGCTTTTTATCAATCGATTAAGGAATTGTAAGGTGTACGCCGGACCAGTGATAGGTTCAATTTTGATTGAGGAAGTCGAAAAGTGCGCGTTTGTTTTGGCTTCGCATCAAATAAGGATACATTACGCGAATGGGTGTGATTTTTATCTTAGAGTGAGAAGCAGGCCGATAATTGAGGATTGTGCAGGTATTAGATTCGCTCCTTACTGTTTGAGGTATGAAGGCATTGAGGACGACATAAGAGAAGCAGGTTTGGAAGAGGAGACTGGGAATTGGAGCAATGTAGATGATTTTAAGTGGCTGAGGGCTGTGCAATCGCCTAATTGGTCAGTTTTGGAGGAGAGTGAGAGGACTGGGGACATTTTGCTTAAAGATTTGGGGATTGGAAATGGAGTGAGTTAAGGTTTTTGTGCTGATGATTTTTTTTTGTTTGTTTGGATTACGATTGTGAGTTCAGGTAATTTTGTTCAACTGAGTGCTACTGGTCTTTTTGTTCACTCTATATGCTTCAATTAATGTGCTATTAGATTTTGAATGAATGTGGAGAAGACAGAGTTCAAATCTGTTAAAAAGTATAATTCTTAGTTTCTTCATTTCATGTAATAGTTTTGAATAAAAGTTCCGTTTTCAAATCTTGCGGTGATATTCAGGTCTCTTTGAGTGAATGGAATAGCATCTTTAAATTTGTCATTGCTGTTCCAAACTTGATACTTGCTTATGAAATGTTTGTTTTCGGATATTCCTGTTTCTATTCCGCTGCTAAAATTTGTTTCATGCCTTAGGTATATGTGATAACTGAGCCTAGAAATGATGATGGAAAAAGGAATATTGGCTTCTCCTCTTTATAGCTTGTGAAGCAACCGTTCACCTAGCTTTGCCTTGCCTTTATTTTATTTTTATTTTTCGGTGAAAGCAGTGAGAGCTGCACTTGTTTAGTTTTACAATAAATGAGACCAGAAGTTTTTAATGGGTTTTGTCTTGTGAAAAAGCCGTGTATGAGCATTATATAATTAAGTTTGCAGTGCGTCTTTGGAAATTCTGAAAACAGTTTCTGAACTTTTTCATATGCCTTTAGTATGGAAGCAAAACTGAAACTGGACCTTAACAATAGTTGGTTAATGCATGGAGTGAGGAAATAAAATAATGTTTGGTGGAGCAAATACAACATCTACTGTATCAAGTTGGAAAGGTTGAGTATTTGAAGAGATAGTAACTCATCAAGCAAGTAGGATGACATTAAATTTCAGATAAATGAAATTAGTAGAGCTTTTGTAAAATAAAATTGTTAGCATTCTTAAGTGTTGTAAGCACATATTTAACTTTTATTATAGTTTTATTTTTTTCATTTTTGGCAATTTGTTGAACAGTTGAACCAACTTAGACTTATGTTTTATTTTTTCTAAAAGCTTTATTGAGTTCAAGGATTTTCCTTCACTTTCTTCACGCATGGATTAGGTTAGATATTTGTTATTGTTGTCATCTGTTTGTAATACAGCTGCTTGAGAATGCTAGCTGAAATTGGTTATTATTTTTCTTTCTGAAATGCTCAGTAAAGTCAATCAGTAGTTGGGATTAGGGCTGTTGGAATTTGGCTTGATGGGTTATGGCTGAGTTTTGGCCAACTCAGTTATATTGATTGCTGTATGGCCCATGTGTATGTATACACCTATTATTATAGTTGAGTTGCACCAAAACCCAACTAGACAAAGCGCATTTGAAGAGCCATAATTGAGATTCTTAGAATTGAGGTATTAGGTTTCGATGCTTTGCAGTCCTTTGATTTAGAATGTTTGCAAGCTTTATCTGTATCATGTATAGTTGTAGAATGTAGAGAGATTGATCTATTTCTTGGAGGAGAAATGAGGTGTTTCCTCATAGCCAGACTTGGAAGTTATATGCATTAACAGCCATCATACTTTGTTAAGTAACAATTAACATTTTGTTTTTACAGTAAGTTGCACCTCCACTGAAACATGTCTTACTGCTTGCAAGAGAAAGGAGCTAGAGATATAAAGGTTAATTACTGAGACAGATACTTGATCTAACTTCTGAATTTTCAGGGATAACCAGTTCTCCTACCAAAAATATAAAGGCTAAAGAAGCTAACTTTGGTATTTTTGGTCCTTTTAGTCGTTTTATTGTTCATTCAGTTAGTTTCAATATTATGGAAGTCATAGGAAGTATATTGCGAGAATGCAAATGAGAATTACTTTTCTTGTTTCTGCAGAGGCACTGTTAACTCACATATGGACCTCTAGTTTTCAGAATTTTGGCAGAACTGAGCTATGTTCTAAAACTGCTTGGGCAGATAGTAGTTTCTTTTATGGTCGAATTGAGATTCCAAGGGCTTGTGTGGTTGCAATTTTGCTGATGTTTTTTTTTCCTGATTTTTTGTGATTCATGAACAATAGCATTTCTGTTTCGGTTGCAAATTCAAACATCTGTCTTGACACTGAAGTAATATTTGTAATTGTCAAAAAAAAAAAAAAAGGGCTTTCCAGAAGTTATGCTGCCATTCTCACACAAATATACACATTAAACTGTGCACTTGCATACATGTGCATGTTTTGTGTGCGTGACTGTTGTTTGTGAATTGTGTAGTGGACTGGACAGGAAGAGACGGCCTTTGGATCTAGATCTCTAGGACCATACCTACCGCAAAGCTAGATGCTGGACCCAGCAGCAGCTTCTGGAGTTTGCAAAACAGATGGGGTCAAACATTTCTACTCTGTCGCCATAAGATGGGCATGACGGCAATAGTTTTGAAAATTATGCCCCCTCATTTTTTGAGAAACTTGTAATTGTAGTGGGTTCTATCAATTGCTAGTATCCGGGGATATCCAATTCCTTTACTTGTTTTACATGATTTGAGGTAGCAGAATTTGATCAAGACAAGATTTTTGAGCGAAAATATCTTCAGAATGACAAATTTTGTAATTCATGTTTTGATACAAAATCAAGCAAAGATTTCTCCTAGAAATGGAAAATTCAAGCTTTTTTTTTTTTTTTTATTGTAATTGATTGTGACAGTGTTTATCCTTGATTGTATGATTAGCTGATAAGGGAAGCTCGGTGGGCGTGCTTCAGTTGAGTGGGCCCTTGCCAGATAACTGAGATGCATCTTTCTTCTCAGGACCTTGTTGAGGAGCAGCGTATATAGCTTTGTGACAATCGTTCTAAAATTGGGTTGAGGGTAGTGTTTTTTCTATTTTATGGTCTTCTCTACTTTTTGACAGTTGGATGAGTTAAAAATGATTTGGTAGCTAGAAAGAGGGAAGGATGATAGAAGGGGGTGGACAAGAGCTAACTCTCTGAAGTTGTAATATGCTCTCGAGGAGAGTTGTCTCATCTGCCCGATGTGCTTGGCAAGGTTGCCAGTTACATGTATAGCTCGTGAAATCTTAGTGGAATGTCATATTTGTAATATTCACATAAATTGACTATTTCTAGATGCACCCGTTGACTTTTTATTCTTTGGCCACTGGTCTAATAGATGCAATCTTGCAAAATTTTATACTAATATCCCAATTGAACAAGATGTTTGTCAAAAACTAGGTTCGTTCTTTCCTATTTGAGATTATAACTAAGTAAGTTCTTGTTTAGAGAAAAACTGAAGAATCTTTTGACGTATTCAACATGGTGTGAATAGTATATGGAGATGAATGTTGCAGCATTTTGATTTTGTCAAGTGTTTACTGATTGCTATGTCAATATAGACAAAAGGTGGGTTGGCAGTAGGAATATTTTGAGCAAGTAGAGTTAGAAAATAGTTGTTTATTATTATTATTATTTTTTCTACTGCTAAGTTTTGGTCCAAGTAGCAGCGCTTAAATTTAGAATTCCTATGGAATCTTTTGCAGATTGTCAACTCTCCAGATAGAAAATAGTTTTTTTATTTCTATTTTTTTTTACAGTCTGATTATGGAGAGGTCAATATTATGTATGTTTATTATTGAAACTCCTTTTAACATGTATACATTGGCTTACTTGAATTGCAGTCCAGCTTGCTGTAAATGTATGTGTGTGTTACTTAACGATGAAGTATATGGGTTGTAATTTGTGTATTTCAGGTCGTACCCTTATGTAGTTGTAGTTTGCACCCATCGAACTCCATCACTTACTATAAGAAGGTGCATGATATGAACAATTTTATGCAAATTTTATAATTTCAATTTTACATAGACAATTTAAGCAATTTTAGACTTGTATTATTATGGAGAAGTTCCAGATGCATAGCTCAATATTTTAGTACGAAAGCACCGCAGCCGTTGAACATTCAAGCAACTTGTCCTGGTAACAGAAAGGTATGTAGGCGGTGCTCTGGTGCTAGCTCAGCATTCTCTGTTGTACAATGTTTTCTAATACCTACTCACCATCTATCTACAATTTTGTCCACTCGATGCTTTTTCAAGCTTTGACTTGATTCTCTTAGATTATTGCATTATGGATGTTGATGATATAATTGTTTCCATCTCCAGCTCCTGTGTCTGTGCCTATTAATCTTCGACTTCGATTTTCTTGCCAATAAGAAGTTCATGAGCAGGTAAGGATGTTGCATCTCTTGAATTCTTACTCCTTAAAATGGTCTTCATTCTTCAGGAACCTGTTTGCATATTGCTGGTTATTAAGTTGGTCTCTAATAGATTGCCTTTATGATCTTCTAAAATTGAGTCATGTAAAGATGTGTGCAATTGCAATTTTGGGATCAGATTTATAAGGTATGTTTCTTCAATCATTTCGCATGAGATTTATAAGGTATGCTTTTATTTTTCTGCCTGTTGAGCTTGGAGATCCTCTTTTCTGTCGTTGGTCGTTGTGTCTTTCTCAACTCTGATCTGAAAAATTTCTCCTCCAGAATTTGGGCCTTATTTCCTGCGTTTTTATAAAAATTTTGTGCTGTTATCTCTGCTCTTACAGTCTACAAAAGCAAAAACCCTTATTAATCCTGGTCTTGCTGAACTTTTATTATGAGATTGAGACCTGTGGAGTACAACGACAGAGCAAGAGCTGAGCTCCACAAGACCTGTTAAAAGAAAGAGGCCCATAACAACAAATAATATCAGTCTTGGTGACTAAGACCCACCTAATATTTACCTTAATGCGTACTTTAATTATTCACTCTTAAAAAAAAAAAAATACATGACAAAAGGGAGTGGAGACTTAAACCCCAAACCTTTGATTTTAATAAAATTTAATCCATCAAATTCTGGAATTTCTATGTTGTAGAACTTGATAACGATTCGTCTGTATTACTTTTAAAATTGTAGATGTCAAAGTTTACTGCAAAACTTAGAATTAATGAGAAATTTACCCAAACAAATATGAAGACCCATAACATATATTATTATGAAATAAATGAATCCATATTTGGTATACATACAAAATGCTTTTTGCAAAAAAAAAAAAAACTTGTATAATACATGTGCACCTCAACCAGATAATTGAGTATATTAAGCAAAATCATTGAATTCAAACTAAATTATTTCCTGATGACCTTGACCGATGCTCGTATATATATATAGAGTATGTTCTTTGGGTATTCCATTTACAACTTTTACTATTTCTTCCTAATGGAAATATTTTGAGATTTAATTTTTAGCATTTGAATAATTACTAGACTCTGTTTTCACTAATTTTTTCGTTAATCAAGAATTCTTTTTCTTTTTCTTGTTTTTTTATGTCAAAGTTAATTAATAAGAGATAAGATAGTGTTTATTATTGTTTTAGTTTCTTGTTTGGTGTCTCGTTTTAAACTAAAATAATAAATAAAATGTGTTTGTTTAGATCAATTTTATTTTATTATATAAGCATTTTAAAAAATATAAATTATTTTTTAGCAAATAGCAAAACATAATCTTTTTCCCTATTTCCTCTTTCCATTATTTTTTTTTAATTTTGATTTTTCTTTTTTGAATTTGGTTTATAATAGATTAACGAATGTGAAATTATCATTTGTGAAAAATTAATTTTTTCACACGTAGTAACTTTTTATTAACTGGTTTACTATGAATCAAGTTCAATCAAAAAATTAGTTATCACAAAAACATTGCAAATATAATAAATATTTTTCCTCCTTTTTTTTTCCCCTTAACTTCTCTCTCTCTCTCTCTTTTCTCTTTTTCTAATTTGTCCAAAATGATACTGATTAGGCCAAAGTAATAATAAATTTAGATGAGAAGCTTTTATTTAAATTGTAAAATAGCAGCCAATAATATATTGTCAATGGCTACGTCTAAAGTCAGTGAAGCAATAGGCACCTCTCTACATGTAATTTTTTTTTTTTCTGATTTTAAACATATATTCTGATAATTTTCTTCAGTGTGGACATGTGACTGGATAAAAAAAATATCTTTCTTTACAAGCTCCTTTGTTGTCATTTTCTCTTTTAATTTTCTGATTTATAGGGAGAATAGGAAAACAGAAAATGAGAAAATTATGCAGTAAAAATCATTTTGCAGCTGCTCATAAAACAAAGCATACTGTACTATATGTGGGCTTATTTGATTTCGGAGACACTGCTTACGTGTTACTCCCTGGCAATCAACATTATGATCCACCCTCTGCACTGTGTTAAATGATTGATATTAATATTTTGCTTTGTTGTACTTTAAGTACTCTTTTAAAATTTTATATTATTATTAATTTTTTTTTTCATTTATCTATTTTTAATAATAGGTTATAGTGAGTATTTTAATAGACTGATAAAATTATAGTATTTCAATAG
>CANXYI010704700.1:0-17415 GCA_948208565.1 Hura crepitans
TATATATATGATGTTATGCTTATGTCGAAGTATCTTTATCAGGTGCTTAAAGATATGTTGAGAAGTTGCACCATCGAGTTCAAAGGTAGTTGGGATCACTATCCATTGTTAGTAGAGTTCACCTATAACAACAACCATCAAGTGAGTCTGAGAATGGCTCCTTATGAGGTGTTGTATTGTAAAAAGTGTAAAACACCATTATGCTAGAATAAGCTTAGTGAAACCAAGCTCAAGGGAATAGATTTGATCAAAGTTACTAAGGAAAAGGTAAACATCATTAGGGACAGGTTAAAGGTAGCTTTTGACAGACAAAAGTCTTATGTTGATCTTTAGAGGGAAAATGTAGAATTTGTAGTGGGAGATAAGGTATTACTCAAGGTTTCACCTTAGAAGAAAGTTTTGATGCTTGGCAAGAAAAGGAAGCTAAGTCTGAGTTTTATTGTGCCATACAAAGTGACAAAATGTGTAGGGGCAATAGCCTACAAACTAGCATTGCCACCTAAACTTTAGTAGATTCATGATGTCTTTCATGTATCTATACTTAAAAGGTACATATTAGACCCAACACATATCCTATTAGTAAGAGAGGTTGAGCTGAGATCATATCTGTCATATGAAAAAGAACATATTAGAATGATAGCTAGAAAGGTCAAAGAGATATGGAATAAAATAGTCTCACTGGTAAAGGTTGTTTAGAAGCATCATGGAATAGAAAAAGCGATATAAGAGATAAAAGCTTAAAAGTGAGAACAATACCCTTATCTATTTAAACTACGTAATGTCGAGTATGACATTTCTTTTAAGAGGGGAAGTAATGTATCGACTTGAAAATCTCGACTTTTGTGAATAGTATTTTCATAGGATGAATAGTATTCTCGAGACTCGAGATGTACTAAGGCTACCAAATGAAAGTATTAATCATAAAATAATTTTGGGCAAAGTTTGAATCCAATTGGAAGTTATTTGATTGGTTAAAAATGCTAAAAAAGTTTTACGGTAGTGTCTTGTGAATAGTGACCAAGCCAAAATCGAATTGTAAAAAATTTTAAAAGTTGCTAAAAAAATTATGGGATTTATATGACCTGATAGTCAAAAATTCTAACTAGCCTATTGGAGCTAAAATTGGAATTTTTGAAGGTCGGGAAGTATTTTATTTAAATATCAGCATAAAAATCTCTTTTTAATTTGGTTCCTTTCATTTTTCGAGCTCAGATTTTTAGAGTATTATACAGCCTAAATTAGTTTCATTTTTCATTATTAAATGAGATTAATGGGAGGAGAAAATTTGGAGGAAGTGCACTTAAAATTTTTTTTCAAAAACTGTATAAAGGTTAACATTTTCTTATTTTTGGTCAAAATCCCATAACAAACACATCCTCTCCCTTACCCATTCAAAGCCGTTAGCCACAAAGAGGGTTTTCCTCCATTGTTGGCCACTCTACCTTTGTAAAGCTTCCATTTCTCTCATTTGATAGAAAATTTAGTATCCCCATGACCTCTAGACATATAATGAAGCAAAATACTTGAAAGAAAATGAAGGAATTTTCTAGAATTCAAGTTGGGTAAATCGTGACACTTTTTCATTAGGGTAAGAATTTTTGTAAACCAATATTTTCCTATAATCTAGAGGTGCTTAATAGTTATTTAGAGTGGTCATTTATAATTTTTTCTGCCCGATTAAATTTATACAAATTTTTATAAATCAAATTTGTAATGGGTACTTACCAAAATGGAACGAGCTCGAGATAAGGGGAAGGTAAAGGCTTAGATGATTTTTGTGGTGTATTTTGGATATGCTAGGTATGTTTAATTGACTTATCATGTGTATTTAATGCATGCCCTAATCTTTACATATAGTATGTATATAAGTAAATGTATATATATGGGAAAGTGCATTATGTATATGAACAAAGGATATGTAAATTAAGTTTATGGGGTAAGATAAGATATGTATATATGCAAAATGATGGAAGAAATGGTGATGTTAGGTGTAGGAAAATATTGGCTAAATGGCCTTTAAAGTGGGTGTATGGTTGTGTTGTTGTAATGTGTGTGTAATTAAGCATGTAATGACTTTTAATGATGAAGTATGACCCATGAACATGTGATATGATGGATTTGAATGAAATTGCACCATGTATGTGTTTGTGTGTGTGTGATTGTATGGCTTATAACCAAATGGCCATTTGAATATGCATATGGGTATATATCAATTAATGCACGTAAATAAGCATAACTAATGGCTTATGAATGTTTTTGTATTTGTAAAGAATGAGATGATACATAAAGCCTAATATATTCATGTATGAGATAGTAAAGTTATGAACATATCCTTCATACATGAATGCATGTAAGTAATCATCATTTTAGTTATATGTTAAACTTGTGCAATTATGGCATATTGAGAAGAAGTAAATGTAAGGGTTGGTGTAATATGAAATGAAAAGCATACATTGATGCTTAATATGTTTTGGCTTATTGGAATGATCAATTGCGAGCATGAATGTTGCTAGGTAAAAGTGTTAAATTTATAACTTGAAAACATAGCATGAATATGTGTGTGTGGATATATCCAAAATGGCCTATTGGTTCTTAATACATGTATATACTTTAAAGTTAGCATAAAATGAAAGATATGTGATCATGTGTTGAAAATGGGCTATTAGATGTTAAAAATGAGTATGTAAGCATACAATGAGGAAGGATAACATATGAGAGTGATTAATCCATGTGACCTTGTGCTTAATCATCGAAATATGGGAAATAACATAATATTCCCGATTTAATCAACTTTTAATGATGCCAAAATCAAATAAGTTATTTTAAACTTTAATATGATGGTGAGATTAATAACATGAGAATAGCCCATATGAGTAAAAACCTATAGATGGATAAGTTGACTGGTTAACTAGGGATAAATAGCAACTGCTAGGGGACTCTGGTACTTGATTTTAGTTTACGAGTCCACTTTTAGTTAAACCCAAAAAATTATATTTTTATGATATTCGATTTCTATTTCTATGTGAGTATAGTCGCTGTCTAGGTCTTATGAGGCCACTACACTTTTCTATGTGGGTATGACCATTGTTTAGGTCCATTAGGGATCACTATATGTTTTTGTTGGTGTAATAGCTATTTAGGTCCAAAATGTGGGCCATTACACACAATAATCCCGATATCCATAGGATTTGTGTTCTTATTAATATAGGTGTTATAAAAATAATCTTATGAATATAAAAAGTGCTTAAATAGTCTTTTGCACACACTACACAGTTTATGATATGTGATTGATAAATGATATTGAATATGCATTATTGATAGTGTTTATGACATGTATAGCATGTACAAATGACATATAGTGAATGATATATCAATGTGCCCAATGTGTATGTTAATATCTTCATGTTGGATGATGCATATACATGAGGTGAATGCTATTACTTTTATCATAAGTATGATTAGTTCCATCATGCATATTTGTCAATGGACAAGTGTAAATGGCACTATGCAAAACTTAATTCAATTACACCACTAAGCAATTAACTTGGCATATCAATTTATTTGTGATGCATAAGTAAGGAGGACGATTAAGCCTAACCCTTAAGACATCTAAACAAGTAAGAGAAGACCATATTTTTGGTAAATGCTACTATAGGTAATTAAATTATGATATGTATAGACAATAAAAAGTGCACTCTTATGTTGGATGTAATTAGTCTTGGACCTAAACCATAGCGTGTTGCAATTGTAACATGTATATGATTTTTTAACTATATTTAAATGCTCTAAATTATTTTATACTTGATTTTTGTCTCTTTCTAAGGTTGAGACTGTGTTGATGTTGATGATGGATTTAGACAGATCAGAAGGATCACGAAGATGGGAAAATAAATATGAAGTGGTTTAGAAGTTTTTTTCTTAATTGCAAGTTACTATTCAAAATTTGGGATGGTGCTCGATATAGTCATTATGTTGCCAAAGTTTTGGCTTAAAGATTCTCAATTTTTGAATATGTAACTTGATTTTTATAAGTTTTTTTTTTTGAAAACTCATATTTTTATGTACTAACTATGCATGATAAGATATTTTAAATAACATTGTATGAGCAGAGATCGAATAACATGTTATGTGCACACTCATTAGTCGTGTTTGGTGATCAACCAATGAATGGATCAGGTAATGGGTGTTATAATATATATAAGAAAACTAAATTTAAATAAAAGATTTATGTAAGTTTCATATTTACCTATTTTATAGTTTACAATAAACAATAACCTTTAGATATCATTTTACTTAAATTTATTAAGCCTGCATAACATGGGTGAATTATAGAGGCTATATAATATATTGATTAAATACTTTATACCAATATAACTACTTCTTACATAGGCACTAACATATCATATAATATCTAAAAATATTTGATTTAGCAACATATGAGCTTGGTTGCTTAAACAACAATTTCACTATTAGATATTATGGTGCATCATTATGAATGCAAGTGTCACTAAATGTCCTATTAAGATACATTAAATGTATAGGTACTTTTGTAACACCCTAATTTTGGGCTTAGAAGCTATAATGCCCATGTTTAGAGGCTCTATGAATAGTGCCACTAAGTCCAAAAAGTGTGCTCGAGGTGTCGTGTTACTTGCATGTAAATAAAGGCAGCAGCACTAGTTATGAAACTTTGAAGGGCTTTAAATTGATGAAAAAGGCAAAATTTAAAATTTTAGTAGAACCATAATTCATTTGGGACTATAAGCTACACCTCTACACAATAAAAATTTTACAGGCTAAAATTACCTGAGATGTACCCGGATATACCTGAAAATATCTGACCCTAAAGCTCAAAAATTCCACTGAGTCCATTGGTGAAAGAATTGTTGAATTCTTAGGTCATTTGCTAATTCTCGTAATTTTTTAGGTTGACACACAAATTAAGGCAGTCTAAAAACTATCCTATCAATGGAATTTGGTTGCAAAATTTTACGAGCATGTAAAGGGGATTAAAATATAAATTTTAAAATAAATAGTGTAATTTTTTTAGGCCCGTGTAAATTTTGGTGAATTTTCAAAATTTATCAAAAAATCGATCCGTTTCGGGATGGTTCGGGTGGCTATGGGACCTACCCACATCAAAACATTAGGCCTAAGGCCCATGCCAAGTGGCAAAAGTGAGTGACAAGTGGATTTTTCCACCAAATAAATGAAGGAATTTCTCCTCACTCACCCTACTAGAACCGACACCATAACTAACTTAGAGAGTGAGTTTCATCCCCTTCCTTTAGTCAATTCTACCAAATCTTGATTCCTAAATTCATTTTCGAATGTTATAGATCTAGGGGAAGAAGAAGCATAGAGAAAAGAGCTTTCATTAATTAATTAGAATTCATGGAAATTTTCTAGATAGAAGCAGTCAAGTAGGGTGCAAAAGGTGAGTTTTTTGCCTTTTCGTTGAGTTTTCTTAGAATTTCTTAGCTTAAAATGATGCCTTATAGTGCCTAACACCTAAGGTTATATGTGTGGATTGTGTTTGAGAGGAATTGAAGCAAAAAGGGCTTGAAGGAAGGGAGAAGGAACTTTTGTGGAAGGGCTGGCATGGAGGTTTTGGCAAGTTTGAAGTAGTGTCTTTCAAGGGTAAGTGAATTCCAAAATTTTCTTCATGCCATTTAATCTTTAAAGGGGCTTGAATTGGGCTTTAAAGGTGTGCAATCTAGTGGCATGTATTGGTACTTCAAGGTTTTAATGAAATCCTTTAGATGTTATAAGAAATCGGACATGGAAATAGGTAGGATTTAATGAGAATTGGCTTGGCATATATGTGTTTGTTGGCTGGCTGAGAGTTTGGCATGGGTAGAGGCTTATTTGGTTACTGAATTTTGTGATGGCAAGTGAGAATTAGTGTCTATGGCATGTGATTGTATGTTGTGCATGTGTAGCTTATTGTCTTAGCATGTTTTTTAGATGGATGCTGTGTGAAAGAATAATGTGGCATGTGATAAGTTAATTTAGTGCATGGTCATGGTGATTCTTTGGAATGGCTGAGACATATATCATGATTGAACTATCTAAATTGACATAATAATATCCTTAGAAATGTATAAATGTGTTGAGAGCATGTGCAAAGAATGGAAGTACTTATGAATTGATAGGAAAATACATGTTGGCATGAGGTGAGTGAGTGGCTGAGAGCTTATCTTATGCTCGTGTATGTGTGTGGCTTGATGTAGTGGTCCTAATTAGTGTTTGAGGTTGACAATACATGTAAATTAGGCTTATGATGCTTGAATTAGTGATATGGCATGTAATAAGCTTGAATAATGTATAGAGGCATGGAAGTCTAGTTATGGCCAAGACATACAATAGGCTTATGCTACCTTAAATGGCATGAAAATGTAAAGGTATATGTGTAAATGTAGTTAGGCCATGGATAAATGAGTGATTGTGTGATGAACACCATGAAAATGCATGATTAGGGCTAATGGCTAGTTGTACTCGAGAGCTAGATAAAGGATAATGGCATGAAAAGGATGATAACATGTGCACAATTTTATGTGTAATAAAGCATGATCATGAGAGCATGACTAGCTTAGTTACTTTTGGTATGAAATAAAGTAATATGTATAACTTAAAATGGCATGAATAATGAACTTAACTTGGATAGAAAAATGGGTCAAGAAAAGTGGCTTGTAAATTACCTATAAGGGCTATAGCTTGTAAATAAAAAATATGTTCATATTGTGTGCCTTTGAGGGCTATGTCTTGTAATTGAATGTAATGGAATTTTGAGCCGTATTTTAGCATTATAAATGGACTATGATTGGTTGGCTTAGGGCCTATAAACATGATGAGAATAATGTTGAAAAGTGCATAAAAATCGATCGAGAAATAAACCTAGAAAGCTTAGTGAAAACTTACTGTAATAACCTATAACTATCCTAAAATGACCACTACCTAAACCAATAATACCACTGGACAGTAAATGGCATATAATTAAGAAATACTTATGAAATAAAGTCTAGCATAATATACCATAATTCTTAGCAATTATACCCCTGGAATTATTTTCTAAGAATTCACCCGATACAACCTATTTGTGGCCAAACCAGATTGGGCTAAATTTCAATGGTGCCATAAAAAATTATAACTATTTATTTTTGAATCAATAATATTATAAAAAGATAATCAATAAATAAATGGACACAAATTGAGGTTAGATGGCCCATTAGATAAATGCCCACCGGATGGGTTGACAAGTCAACTTAGGGAGTTTTAGCAGCTGCTACACTATCTATGTTTTAGATAAGGCCAGTATAGTGGTGTAAGTCTCCATTAGGGCCATTGTACTAGTCTATTGGATAAACAACTTTCTACCCTTACCACATGATACCAATATTAATTTTGTCAATGCAGTGGCTTAAGTCCCAAAGGACCATTGCACTAGTCTGTTGGATAGACCAATCTATTAGGCAGGCACAATTACCCTATCACAGATATTTAAAATAATGCTGGTGCTATGGTGAAGGTCACAGAGGGCCACTATACTATTCTATTGGACAAACTAGTCTGCTGGGCAGACACCACCTCGTTATCTGCACCTTAGGTGCTACAGCTTAATTAGGCAGGTACAATGATTAGGGTCCAAAATGTAAACCACTGAATTAATTTATTTCCCTCTATATCTAGTGTCTGTTAGTGTTATCTTTCTAGATGGGCCAGTTGAATTTAATTAAACTAGAACAATATAACTTACTAGAGACATCGAAATATCATATAGGGGCAGTTTGGTAATTTTACATAGACAATGTTTATTGGCTTAATTATTAAAGATTATGCATACAATTGGTAAAAATGACCTTAAAACTATAATCTATAGGAGTTAAAATGATTAATTGGATAATTTACAGATAGAAACACCATAGGGATAAAATGGTAATTTTGCATGTTAGCAATCTAGGTTGTACCTGGATATCATAACAAGATAAGAATAGGATTAACTATGTATGATTAGACTGTGGGACATGTTTTAAATGTTTGAATTCACCACTGAGTATATTATATACTCAGGGTGCCTTTTTCAGTGCGTAGGTAAGAAAATAAGGATGTAGCCTTGTAAAGAGTGCAACGAAGTTCAAAGGTTATTGTTGTGAAGGTTGATAATGTACATTTGCATAGTTTTCCACTCTATGTACTTAGGTGGGAAATGGGTGTGATGTATATAAGGACACAAGATATAACTGTATAAATATAGACTATGCTATAATTAATTAGTTATTAATCCATATATGAATGTATGGCTTATGTTGATGTTTTGTTAGTCTAAGGCCCTATGTGTAATTTCTTGATTGTGTCCAGAGGCATGTGTTGCTATTTGATAGAATGGTGATTTTAGATTGATATCTAAGTGACTAAAAGAATCTAAGAGATCTGAGAATCTGTTATAGAAGTGTTTTACAGGTTGAGAATTTTGGGATAGTGACCTGAGCAACCGTTATGCTGCCAAATTTTAGGAAAAATCTGACTGACATAAAAATTTCCTTGTATTGACATGAACATGATGGTATGAACCTAAATGGACTATAGGAATAGATAGAACTAAATTAAGAGTCAAATAGAATTATATAACACAGAATAGGTAAAGGATAAATGAATGTTCATTGGAGAAGTTAAGGATAGGTGACCTAGCAGGAAGTGCACCACTTATTGGGTTTCTTTGGGAATCTAATGTGGGATATGTTCATGTCCCTTATGTTTTCCTTGGACTAATCAAACCAAAATAGCCAAAGAATTAACCTAAGCCTCACTCATTGAGTCTCGAAAGATAAGAAGAAAGCTAAAGGAATCTAGGGCCACTCTTTTTTTATTAGCCTAGAAGGAGCGAGTTGGGCACCACAAGGTAGGAGTTGCCACACGACCGAGTTAGGAAATACCTTGTAGGGCCAAAACCAGAGCAATTTGAAACCCTACTCTTATTTATATCTCAAATTAATATGGAAATTCAATTTAAATTTATAACACTATTCCTTTTCTCAAGCGATATTTGGCCATTAAAGTAAATCACACATTCACATAGAAGAATTTACAAAATATACTTATAGAAAAATAAATAAGTGTGCGGAATCAAAATATCATACATAAAATCAGGCAATTGATTGTCTCGAGAACTTTGGTTCTAGTATGCTAATTTTGGAAAATGGATTTTATTGTAGTGACTTTAATTGAAATCGGGTGATTTGGTTTGAGAACTTTGGTTTTCATATATTCATTTGGAAAAATGAATTTTATCGTGGTGACTTTTATTTGGAAAAATGGTTTTGAGAACTTTGGTTCTCAAATGTCAATTCTAGAAAATGAATGTCAATGTGGTAACTTTTATTATGAAAGAATCAGAATTTATTTTATTAGCAAAATATCAATTTATTGGGTAAAAATATGATTTTAATTATTATTTCTTTTTAACATGTAAAATTATTTTTCTACCTAATTCGATGTTCGCAGAATATTTTAGGGTTGAAATTGGAAGTATCATACACAAAATCGAGTGATGGATTTAATTTTAGAACTTTGGTTCTCACATGTCAATTTTTAGAAAATAATTTTGCTTTATTGTGACTTTCATTAAGAAAAATCAAAACCCATTTTATTCATAAAACACCAATTAATTAAATAAAAATATTTTGGTTATTTTTTCAATCGTGTGAAAAATTATTTTTCTAATTATTATAACATTCACGGAATATACAAGGAAATAATTCAAAAATAAAAAAATACAAGGTAATTACCTAAAATACAATCTAACCGAATAAATAATAAAAATAAAATTACATTTTGGGATGCCTAAAATACAATCTAATAGGAAATAGGTAATAATAAAAGCAATCAGCAGAAAAACGCACAAAATGCAGAATAAAATAGACAACAGAAAATAATGGGTGTCAAAAAATTACTTCACCAAGATTTAATGAGGTAGCCAAAAATATAGCACTCAGATCCCAAATAATCAAATAACTCACATCACAATAATAGAAATAATATATTAGTATGTGAAGCAAAAATAAACAGATAGACATAAATTAAATAAAAAATAAATACTCACAAAAATATAAAATATTGCACAAATAAATTAGTACATCTAATTGGTAGATGGATAATGCAAAAAGAAAAACAAAAATAGCAAAAATGACAAAAATAATATTTTTGTATGCGAAGCAAAAATAGAAGGATAGACAGAAATAGAATAAAAATAGACAGTCACAAATGTAGAAAATATTGCCCAAATAAATTGTCACATCTAACTAGTAGATGGATAATGCAAAAGGAAAAATAGAAACAACAAAAATGACAAAAATAATATGCTTGGATGTGAAGCAAAAATAGAAGAACAGATAGGAATGAAAATAAAATGAGTAGCCCCATAAATGTAGAAAACATGGCATAAATAAATTATCACATCTAACTAGTAGATGGATAAAATAGAAAAAAAATGAAAAATAATAGAAAAATGGATCAGTTAACACATCAAGTATATTTGCCTTCAGAAAGATCTCGATTGGATTGAAAATGATGCTTGAATCTTCAAAAAAAATCCAAAGAAATGGTGTAGAAAGAGTGTTTTTTGCCTTTTTTGTGTATTTTCTCTCTCTAGAAAATTTTCTCTTTAAAATGACTAACTTTGGCTTAAAATGATCCATTTGGTACTTATACATGACTCCTGAGTAGAAATGAACATTTTCGTGAGCCAAAGGGGCATTTTGGGCTAAAACGGCCGTTTTCATGAGCAAAATAGTTATTTTAGCTGTTATGGGCCAAAAACGGGCATTTCGCAGAAAAACAGCCTACTTTGGGCCAAACAGCCATTTTGGGCCCAGAACAGGCGTTTCCTATATGGAAACGACCCGTTTTGGGCCAAAATGGTCAAAACGGCCGTTTTAGGCCTAAAACAGCCGTTCCCTTCGCAAGAACGGCCCGTTCTTCTCCAAAATGGCCGTTTTCTCTTTGAAAATAGTTGTTTTCAATTCTTTTTAAGGAAAAGTTTTGAGATCTTTAGTTCGAACGTAAAAAAATTCCATTTTTAGGATTTTTGTCCTTTTCATCATCATTAGGCAAATTGAACTTAGGAGCCCTAAAGACCCAGTGTCTATAGGGTGTTACATTTTGTGGTATTAGAGCATAGATTAATGTTCCTAGGTAAAGTACATGAGAGCAAAAGTCTTAGTTTCAAATTCCTTTAAACTGTTATGCTGCACGAGGCTCATAGCTAAGTCCTTCTGCAATAAAGATATGACTGATTAGTTACTCGAAGGAGGGGCCAAAGAACTGGTTAGTTTTGTAACCATATCTATACAGGGTAGGCAAGGCATTATTACCTGACCCTAGTGATACTGCATAGTAGCCAAAGCCACAAGTGCCTAGCTAATAGTAGGTAGGAGTACCCCCCATGTTCTGGTACAATAGGAAGTTGACTTGCTCAAACATAATACCACTGCTACTAATCTACCTCTACCATTAGCTCCCTTATAAAAGAAGTCTTTGGAAAGGCTAGAAACAAAATTAGGAGTTGTTGGCTACCTAGGGAAGAAAGATATGGATGTTGTTAGAATTAAGTACTGGCTAGGCAGGACATTCAAAATCTTGAGACAATTGAATTGTACAAAAGATGAGAAAATGTAAAAGATTTTAATGGGGTTGAATGTATGAGTTGAGAAAATACACAGTGAACCCTAGAGAAAGAAAGATTTTGCAATGCTAGTAGTAACTGCATATGGCATGAAAGAGCTAATGCAAGAGAAGAGATGGACAATCTTTGTCTCAATTGAGGCCTAAGCCTTAGTTAGGGTATTGGGGGCAGAGGTAGGCATAGTCTCATAGATTGGCCTAAGTTTTCACAAGTAAATCTTGATTGCTTTCTTAAACCAATAATGTTTCTAGCATAGTAAGTGATAGAAATGGTTCCCCGACATGTGATACCTATCAAATGAGGTATTTAAGTGGTATGGATTAGTTAGAGGAGGAAAGTGTCCTCTAGTGATGCATTAATATCAATTTTCTATTAAGTTGTTTGAGCTACTACTCGATGAGTTGATATGATACTAGAAATAGATTGGCTGACTAAATATCAAGCCATAATTGGTTGTAGACATAAGAAATTATTACTCTAGAATATAGAAGGACAGTCAGTGATAGTGGATAGAGAGAGGAATTTTTTAAATGATCTTATCTCCGTTGTTATAACACAAAAACTTCTCTAAGAGGGCTGTGAGGCATACTTAGCCTATGCTATTAACTTAAATGTTTCTAACTCTAATTTGACATACATTCAAATTGTTTTTTCTGATGTATTTCTTAATGAGTTGTCAGGGGTACCACCTTAGGGAGGACTTGACTTTGAAATTGAGGTATATCTTGGTATGGCTCCAATATTTATTGCTCCTTATCGAATAGCACTTGTGGAATTAAAAGAACTAGAAGTACAACTATAAGACCTATTAGACAAAGGTTTTATTAGACCCAGTATATCTCCATAGGGAGCACCCATGATGTTTGTAAAGAAGAAAGATGGGTTCGTTAGATTATGTATTGATTACAGGCAACTGAATAAGATGACTATGAAGAATAAGTATCCATTGCTCAGGATAAATGATATCTTTGATCATTTGAGAGGTGTAAGTGTATTTTCTAAGCTTGATATGAGATCTGGATACCATTAGCTAAGAATTAAAGAGCTAACATTCTTAAAACTACCTTCAAAACCCGGTACGAGCACTACAAGTTCTTAGTGATGCCATTTGGGCTCACCAATGCACTAGTAGCTTTTATGGATCCTATGACTAGAGTTTTTTAGCCTTATTTGGAATAGTTTGTGGTGGTGTTCATAGATGATATTCTGGTGTATTCTATAAACCAAAAAGAGCCTGAACAGCATCTTAGGGTTATGTTACAGACCCTAAGAGAGAAATAGTTGTATACTAAGCTCAATAAGTGTGAGTTTTAGCTGAGAAAAGTTACTTTTTTGGGCCATATAGTTTCAATAGAAGGAATTAGAGTTGATCCCAGTAAGGTAAAAGTAGTGTTAAAATGGGAACCACCTAGGAATGTGACTAAAAGAAGAAGTTTTCTGGGATTAGCTAGGTATTATAGGAGATTTGTTACCACTCCTTTAACAAGACTTATTAGAAAGAATGTGAGGTTTGAGTGGGATGATAAGTGTCAAGCTAGTTTTAAGCAACTGAAGAAGATGTTGACCGAAACTCCTATTCTAATTCAACCTGAATAGGGTAAAGATTTTATAGTATACAGTGATGCTTCATTGAATGGCTTGGGATGTGTATTAATACAGGATGGGAAGGTAGTAGCTTATGCTTCAAGACAATTAAAGCCATATAAAAGGAATTATCCTACTCATTACTTAGAGCTTACTGCTATTACATTTGCTTTGAAAATATAAAGGCACTATCTATATGGGGAGAAATGTTACATATATATAGGTTATAAAAGCTTGAAATACCTCTTTATTTAGAAGGAATTGAATTGAAGACTGAGATAGTGGTTGGAACTGATAAAGGACTATGACTGGCTAATTGATTACCACCCAGGGAAAGCCAATATGGTGGCAGAAGCTTTGAGTAGGAAATTTATGATGGCTTTGAAAGCTATGAATGTCAGGTTGTAGTATGCTTTAAAAGATGTTATGTTGGCTGAGTTACAGGAGAAGCTAGATTTTAGACAACAAATTAAAGAAAATCAAATTAAAGATGAATAGCTGGTTATGATGGCCAGTAAAGCTAAAGAGTGGAAGGCTATAGGGCTTAAGTTGACAAAAGATGGGTATCTGTATTATCAAAATAGGTTGTATGTACTTGGTATAGATGACTTGAGGTTGTAGATACTAATGGAGGCACATAAAGCTCTTTATTCCATGTATCTTAGGAGTATAAAAATGTATTTAGACCTAAAATCTCATTACTGGTGGCCTGGTATGAAAAGAGATGAGGTAGAGCATGTTGCAAAGTGTTTGGCATGCCAATTAAAGAAAGCTGAACATTAAGTTCCTTCTGGATTGATGCATCCTATAGCAATACTAGAGTGGAAATAGGAAAAGGTAACCATGGATTTTGTGATGGGTTTACCTTTGACTAGAGGTAAATGCTATATTGCGTGGGTAATTGTTGATAGCTGATAAAGATAGCTCACTTCATCCCAGTCAGAATGGAGAAGTCCTTAAAGAGGCTGGCTAAACTATGTGGATGAAATAGTTAGGTTATATGGTATGCTAGTGACTATCATTTCTAACAAGGATCCTCGCTTCACTTCTAGATTTTGGAAGAAGTTATAGGGAGCTTTAGGCACCAAATTGGCTTATAGCATAACTTTTCATCCTCAGACTGATAGACGGTCAAAGAGGGTGATATAGATACTTGAAGATATGTTGCAAGGATGTGCTATTAAGCTTAAGGGTAACCGGGATTAGTACTTGTCTTTGGTAGAGTTTGCCTATAATAACAATTACCAGTCAAGTTTGGGGATGGCCCCATATAAAGCATTATATGGTAAATGATGTAAAACTCCCTTATGCTAGAGTGAAGCTAGAGAAAGCAAGATTTCTAGTGTGGATTTAATTAGAGATGATGAGGAAAAAGTGAAGATAATCAGGGAAAGGCTGAAAGAAACTATGGATAGATAAAAATCATATATAGACCTAAAGCGGAGAGATATTGAGTATATAGTGGGGGAGAAAGTATTCCTGAAGGTTTCTCTATGGAGAAAGGTGCTGAGGTTTGGGAAAAAAGGGGAATTGAGTCCTAAGTTTATTGTACCCTATAAAATTACAAAAAAGGTTGGACCTCTAACATACAAACTATATTACCACCTAAGCTATAATAGAAAAATGATGTTTTACATGTTTTTATGCTCAGGAGGTACAGATCGAATCCATCACATGTGATTTCGATGGTAGATATTGAAGTATAGCTAGGTCTGAGTTATGAAAAGGAATCAATTCAAATTTTGCTCGTGAAATGAAGCAATTATGGAATAAGTCTATACCACTACTTAAGGTGCTATGGAAATACCATAATATAGAAAAGCTACCTAAGAGCTAAAAGAGCAAATGAGAGCCCAATATCCTCACTTATTTGCTTTAGGTAATTTTGATGATGAAATTTTCTCGATAGGGGAAGAACTATAATACACGTATTTTGAGGCTTCATGAACAATGCCATTAGGTCGGGGAAGTGTGCTCTATGTGCCGAGTCACTTGCATGTAAATCGAGGTAGCAACACTAGTCATGAAACTTCGAGGGGCTTTAAATTGATGAAAAAGGCAAAATTTAAAAATTTAGCAAAACCAATAATTCATTTTAGACTATAAGTAACTGCTCTATGTAAAAAAAATTTTAAGGGCCGAGAATGACCCGAGATGTGCTCGAACAGACTCAAAAATATTAGACCCTGAAGCTCAAAAGTTCCACTAAGTCCATTAGTGAAAGAATTTTTGAAATCTGAGGTCATTTGCAAATTCTCAATTTTTAGGTTGGCATGTAAATTGAGGCAATTTAAAAACTATCCTATCGATGGAATTTGGCCGTAAAAATTTACGAGCACGTAAAGGGGATTAAAATATGAATTTACAAATAAACGGTGTAATTTTTTGAGGTTCTTGAGAATTTTGGTGAATTTCCAAAATTTTGCCAAAAATTGAGCCGTTTTGGTTTAGTTAGGGTGGCTGTGGGGCCCACCCACACATTGCCGGCTGGCCTAGGGCCCTTGACAAGTGGCAAGCTAGTTGGATAAGTGGAAAAATCCACTCGCAAAGAAGGAAATATTTTCTTCCCCTTAGCTGCTGGAACCAATGCCAGCCAAGGGAAAAATGGGCATTTTTATCATCTTCTTTATTTTTTCCTAGGAAGCTCTCCTCACCTAAATTCATCCTTATATGTTAGAGACTTAAGGGAAAAAGAATTACTGGAAAAGGAGCTTCCAAGAATCAATTAAAAATCATTAAAGGTGGAAAGGTTAGGCAGTTTTCCAACAAAGGCAACAAGCTTTCAAGGTGAGTTTTGTGGGCTTTTCTTGAGATTTCTTTACTGGACATTGATGTTTAAGGTGCCTAACATCTGTGGGAATAGGTTTGAATGGTTTTTGAGGGGAATTGAGGCATAAAATGGCTTGGAGAAAAGGGAGAAAGCTTCCGTGAAAGGAGCTAGAAATCATGGTTTGAAGTTTTTCAAATTTAGGGAGTGCAATTTGGTTTTTCTCCTCAAGAGGTATGTGAATTCTAGAATTTACCTTATGTCTCTCAAGTTTCATGGTTGAGTTGTAACTTCAAGCATGCCATAATATGTTGTACTTGGATAAGATGTAGTTAGTTTAGTGTGTTGGTCTAAATTGAATATTGATTGGGTGGTGTGGATGGTTGATTGATGAAAAGAATGGTGTTAGTGGTGGATTCTTAGTTGGCTGAGAGGTTTAAGGGACACAAAGGAGTGTGTAAGGCTTAATTAAGATGTTTTAAGTGTTAAAGAATTATTAAGGCATGACATAGGAATGAATAACTTGAGTATTGGGTTGTTAGGAAAGTGTTTAGTAAGTTTTCCATTGATGGCCAAGGGACTTGAGGGGTAGGTACAACCTTAGGTGCCATGCTAATGTGATTATGTGTGTAGGGGAGGCCGAAACTATGCATGAAATATGGAATGTATGAAGTGATACATGTGTGTGCATGTTCTTGTTATGGTCGAGACTTATACTAGGTGTGTGATAGTCTAATTAGCTTTGCCATGGAAAGGTTTATGTGTGAGTATGTTTACATCATCTTGGAATAAATATATATATGTGAAGAAAAGTAAAGATGTGTATGTTTTTATTATAACTGAGATCTATGCTAAGTGTGATAGTTTAATTGGCTTTGGTATGGAAAGATTTATGTGTGACTATGCTTATATCATCTTGGGATGAATACATATGGGAAGGAAATAAAGATGTGTATGCTTTAGGACATTAATAAGTTATGGCCAAGAGCTAAATCAAGGAAAATGGCAAGAAAATGCTGATAATATATGTGTAATGTATATATGATAAGGCATATAAATATGAGCTTATTTTGGCCTAATTTTTTGGCATGAAACTAGTCTAATATACATGATTAAGATGGCATGAAATAAGACTAAGAGTTATACATTCAAAGATTTAATAACTACTTAAGAATGGGCTTTGAAAATTGCCTAAAATGAGATATTAGCATGTCACTAAAATGAACTTAGATGTAGCATGAAATAGACCTAAAATATGTGCCTAAAAAGACTATAAGTATGTGTAATAAAGTTTGGGTAAATAAACTTTCTTGTGCCATAATTGGCTAGCTATGGTTTAAATAAACATGTAAGATGTGTATGGCATAAAATGAATATTTGACAT
>CANXYI010704719.1:0-14369 GCA_948208565.1 Hura crepitans
TGGCACTCCATACAATCTCACAACTTCTTGTATATACAATTGTGCCAATTTCTCTAAAGAGTAATTCATTCTAACTGGGATAAAGTGAGCTATCTTAGTTAACCTCACAAAATCTATAGAGAGTTTCTCACACTTATATTCTAGAATTGTTATTAGGTGCAGTACTACAGATGGGACTTGATATTCTGCTTTCACCAGTTAACATGTCTGATGTCAAGTTACATGCTTAGCTATGTCTCCTTTCATCCCTGGCCACAAATAATGAGATTATAGGTCACGATACATTTTCGTGCTCCCTAAATGCATGGACTAAGGAGCATTATGTGCTTCCCTCAAAATCTATATCTTTATCTCTTCCACCTTAGTGCACATAACCTGTCATAGAAATACATATATCCATCTGTCTTAATCTCAAATTTTGTAGTCTTCTCCTCTTTAACTTTACCCATTATCTGTATAAGGTGATCATCTCGCACTTATTCTTCTTTCACTTATTGCTTAAGGTCAAGTTTTACTTGTAGTTTAGCTAAAATTTCATCACCCTTAGCATACTACATTCTAGCATTCAAAGCTCTTATGGTTGCTATCAACTTTTAACTTAATGCATCAGCTACTACATTAGCTTTTCCTGGGTGATAGTTGATCAGATAGTCATAGTCCTTTATCAATTCCATCTAACATCACTGCCTCAGGTTTAACTCCTTTTTCATAGGGAGTTATTTCAAACTCTTATGATCAATGTAGATGTAGCATCTCTCACCATACAAATAGTGTCTCTATATTTTCAATGCAAATACTATAGTAACCAATTCCAAATCATGTGTTGGGTAATTCCATTCATGTGGTTTCAATTGTCTTAAAGCATAAGCTATCACTTTCCCTTCCTACATCAGAACACATCCGAGCCCATTATGTGAAGCATCATTATAGACACAAAATCTTTTCCTTGCTCGAGTTGAGTAAGAATAAGTGCTTCAATTAACATTGCTTTTAGCTTGTCAAAGCTCACTTGGCATTTATCATCCCACACAAACTTTATGTCCTTCCATAACAATCTCATTAATGGAGTTGCAATCATTGAAATGCCCTTTACAAACCTTTTATAGTAACCAGCCAATCCTAAGAAGCTTCAAATCTTAGTCACATTCTTATGAGGCTTTCACTCTAACACTACTGTGACTTTACTTGGATCAACCCTAATACCTTCTGCTGAAGCTATATGGCCTAAAAAGGCTACTTCATTCAACCAAAATTCACACTTACTCAATTTCACATACAATTATTTTTCTCTCAGGGTTTGTAACACCATCCTCAAATGTTGCTCATGCTTCTCTCAATTCATGGAATACACTAGAATGTTATAATAAAGATTGCAACAAACTGGTCTAGATATGGCTTAAAGATTCAGTTCATAAGGTCTATAAAACCTGTAGGGGCATTAGTGAGCCTAAATGGCATCACTAAGAACTCATAATGCTCGTATCTAGTGTAAAAGGCAATCTTAGGAATATTTGATTCCATAATCCTCAAAGAGTGATACCCTGACCTCAGGTCAATCTTAAAGAACACACCAGCACCTCTGAGTTGATAAAAAGGTCATCAATCCTTGGTAATGGGTACCCATTCTTAATTGTCATCTTGTTCAACTGTCTATAATTGATACATAATCAAAGCAACCCATCTTTCTTTTTCATAAAAGCACCAGTACTCCTCACAGAGAAGTACTCGGCTTAATGAAGACTTTATCTAACAATTCCTATAGCTACACCTTTAGCTCCTTCAACTCTACTAGTGCCATTTGATATAGGGTAATAGACACTGGAGTAGTTCTAGGATATAGTTCTATTTCAAAGTCAAGTTCTTGTTGTGGAGGTAATCCTAGTAATTCATCTAGAACACAAGGAAATTTTGACACCACTGGTATCTGACTAAGGCTTGATTCAGTCTTATTCATATCAATTACATGAGCCAAGTAGGCTTCACATCTCTTTCAAATTACTTGTCTCGCTATTACAACTGAGATGATATTAGATAAGAAAGTCTATTCACCCACTACTATCACCTCTTTTCCTTTGGCTATCCTAAAGGTAAGTCTCTTATGCTAACAATCAACTACTACCTGATGTTTAGACAACGGCTCCATACCTAGAATGACATCAAATTTATTGAAAGGAAGTTCAATAATATCAGTTGAGAACACTTAATCTTGTACTACAAAAGTATAGTCTCTCTATATCCTATTTACTAAAACATTATACCCAATTAAGTTGCTAACTATGATGTCTATGTCCATGGGTTCAGGTTCTAAACCCCTATCTCATGCTCGTGTGGTGTAAATATATGAATGACTGGATCTTGGATCTATCAATGCTAGAATAGAAGCATCAAATAAAGAAAAAGTACCAATGATCACATCGGGTGGCTTAGCTTCCTCTTGACCCTATATAACGTAATGGGGAGCTGGTGCTCGAGCCTCTAATCTCATCCTTTAACTCATGCCTAGCTTGTCATTCTTGCTCTCTTTTTGGCCTATGCTGGGTTCTAGAGATAAGGCTTGAAATTATGTAGCCTCTATATGCTTTTTGGGGCACTCCCTCTAATAGTGGTCTTTGGATCCATAGATAAAGCATTCTCCTCATCTAGTATGCCAACAAGGTCCCTAGTGTTTTCTATTGCACGTCTCACACACTGGAAGTGCACTCCTCACTATAGATACTAGAGCACTAGTAGCCTATTCTTAAGGTTGAGGACTATATCAAAGTGTCTGACTTGACCTCTAAGTCTAGCTCTACCTCTGGGACTGCTGTGGTAATTGAGTGCCCTTTTAGTATTCTATCCTACAGTGAAAGGCCTTTTCTTCTGGAAAATTTCTCTTTTTTCCTTCATCGTTTCCTCCATGGCATAGGCTACTAACACCAGTGAAGAGAATTCTCAAATCTTTATGGTAGCTATCTGCATCCTCAACTTTAGATTAAGGCATTTTTCAAATCTCTTACAACATTCCTCCTTAATAGGTACGAACTCTTCAAAACATCTGTTTAAACGGGCGAAGTCCTGTTCACACTATGACACTCACCTTTACCCCTACTTTAAATCGAGATCTTTCTATCTAAATAGGTCTCAGATATATATCTCTTTCTGAACTCCTGGAGGAAAAAATCCCAAGTGAGATCTGTTACTGCCTTCCTCTTTCAAGTGGTGTCCCACTAGTGAAAGTTTCTTCTTAGAGGAGGGAAGTAGCACACTTCAGGTTCTCTTCTGGAGTACACTCTAGCTACTCCAAAATCCCAATCGTATATTCCAACTAGTACTCAGCCCTAGCAACATCATAATAATGACATTGAAGTATGGAAATTGTGGTGACGATGATGTGAAATATTAATGCAATTGAGATGAATAGTTTGGTGATGATGACATGAGAATTGAGGTCATAAAAATGACCAAATGAATAGTGACAAGTTTGTAAAGTGGATCTTCACTGATGAATGTGTGAAAGTGAAAATGTGCATGTAACTATGATAAGCAAAGGATACTATGATTAATGGCAAGTGACATATAACTGTGTAACTAAATTGATAATTAGAAATTAGCCCATATTAATTAGACACCCACAGGATGGGTTGACCGGTCAACTAAGGAATTAGCCACTACTAGGTGTTTTGGTCCTACTGGGCCATTGCCTGTGTACATGATATGGTAGTGTAGCCACCGACGTTCTAATATTGAGCCCTACATACTCAGGTATTGGGAGGTCCATATGGGTTGTTCCCTACTTGCCCACTGTATTGTGGATTTGGGAGGTCCTACAGGGTTAATGCCTACTATCCACTTAAGACAATATGATAACTGGGATTTGGGAGGTCCCATGGGGTTGATCCCTACTATCCCTACTATTATTTGGAGGTCCACCAAGATTGATCCATACCACTCTGATTTGGGAGGTTCTTATGAACTGATTCCTACTATCAGATGGATTTGGGTACATGCAGTTATCGAGGTCTAAAATATGGGCCACTGTATAATCTGAATCCTGCTATCTAGTGTTTGTAAGTCTAGTCTTTCCAGTATAGGCCTAAATGAGTAAAAAAGAGATAGACATATATTAAATATAATAATGATGGCTTATGTATGACTTGACTGACATAACTAATTTGATGAACCCTATACAGGAGTAAATTAAACAAGCTATAAGATATTGAATGTTAAGTAATAAGACTAGTTAATAAATGAAAAGGGTACATTATCTGAACTTGCATGATTACCTAGCTTACTTAATTTGTGTGTATTACATGATTGTATTTGTGACATTTATATATTACATTAAATTCATCATTAAGTTTATAATCAGTGTGTCGGTGTTCCGATGAGTAGGTTGTAGATAATAGTAGCTGTCCAGCCTTAGTGTGTGTAGTGTAGCTGACCAGCCTCCAGGGGTATAATTTCTATCTATTTTATTTGTATAGAGGTATGGCACTTATGTATAGGTAGGGGTTTTAGGCCCAATCTTATAAATTGGCTAAACATGTAAATTGACACTATAATTTGTAAGTTAAAAGAAAATTAAAGTTATAACTGAATACATGTATGTTTGTATATATATGACTGATTATCGACGTGCTTTAACTAATGTGGATTTGAGACCTTGTGCTTGTATGACTATATATGATGATATTAGTGACTAATTAGGGGACCAAATAGGTCCAATAGATGGTTGATATGTTGAGGACTAATATAGAAGTGTTTTTAACAGGTTTAAAATTTTGACTTTTCACCTAGGTAGCTATTATGCTACCTAAATTTCTATAAACTGAAGTTCTGTCCTATAAAATGGTTTTATCAATTAATTATAGCCAATGTGAGATTAACATAGGATGATAACTATAAAATCACTAGAATATATCATCGAGATAATTATGGATATAAGTGCTAAGTGAATGGCAGCTAGGGTAGAAATAGGATAGGTGACCTACAAGAAGTAGCATCTCCTATTGAGTTCCTTTGGGAACCGAGTAGGGGTGTTACATTTAGTGGTATAAGAGTAGGTTTAGGCATTTTTAGGCCTTGTATACATGAGTGCCATGGTCTAGGGTTATATGTCCTAATAAAGCTACACTACATAAGGCTGATTGTTTGTTCTTTTGTAGTAAAGCAAAATAAGTGAGAATACCCCACCAGAACCAGGGGAAAAGGTGGTGAGTCGTGCTTCGACAACCATATATGGGCTAAAGGGAAGTGCAACTACCCTAGCGTCTAGTGATGCAGCTATGCAATCACTGACATAGGCACAAGCCTCTACTACCCTATTACAGCAAATCGTGCATTAGCTCTAACACACCACTACAATTGCTGCCTCACCACCTCCACCATCAGCCCCAGTTTAACCCCTAGCACTACAGAAGACGTATTTAGAAAGGGTAAAAAAGATAGAAGCCTTAGATTTTATTGGAACAGCTGAAGATGATGCTGCTAGGGCTAAGTATTAGCTAAAGCATACCATCAGGATCCTGGAGCAGCTAAAATGTACCCCTGAGGAGAATCTAAAGTGTGCCACCTCACTCCTCCAGGAAAAAGCCTTTCACTAGTGAGATAGGACTTGTAAAAGAAAAGTTACAGCTAACCTCACATGAGATTTCTTCCTCTTAGAGTTTAAGAGGAGGTATATATCTAAAACCTATTTGGATAAGAAGAGACAGAAGTTCCTAGATTTAAAGGAGAGACAAAGGTCTGTGTCAGAGTATGAGAAGAATTTGCCCGATTGAGCTGATATGCAGAGGAATTAGTGCCTACTAAGGAAGAGAGATGTAAGAGGTTTAAGATAGGCCTCAATGTCAAGTTGAGCATGAAAATAGGCACTACAAAGATTAGAGAGTTTTTTGCTTTAATGTCAGTAGCGTATGCCATGGAAAAGATGGTGAAAGAGAAGAGTGAGCTATGTTAGAAGAAGAAACCTTTCACTAAAGGCTAAACGAGTTTAGTATGAGGTACAGAGAAGAAGAGGAAGGAGTCTCAGGGCCCACAACAACCTCAAAGGCAGGGCCAGACATAAAGGTCAAGTTATGCTTCTCAATCTAGACCTTAACCTTTATAGTAGGCCTCTAGTGCCCCAGTATCTACAACCAAGAGTGTACCTCCAATGTGTGAGACATGCAATAGAAAACACTAAGGACCATGCTAGTAAGTGAGTCGAGAAGAGTGCTTTGTATATGGCTCAAAGGATCACTATTAGAGGGATTGCCCAAATAAGCAGGCTAATGCTAACCAGTTGCAAGCTTCCTCCCTAGCATTTAGCAAAGGGCAGAAAGAGAATAAGAGTGACAAGCTAATCCCCAGATAGAGGACTAGATTAGAGACATGAGCACCAGCTCATCAGTATACCATCCGAGCTTATGAGTAAGCTAAGGCACTAGATGTGATTGCTGGTATATTTTTTTTATGTGATACCTCTATTTCAGCATTGATAGACCTAGGATTTACATATTTATACATTTGCATTGCACGAACACAAGATAAATGATTGGAACGTGAACCCATAGATTTAGACATCCTTGTTAGTAACTTGATTAGGCAGAGTGTGATAGTGAATAAAGTGTATAGACACTATCCTCTAATAATTCAAGGCCAGACATTCCCAGCTGATTTGATTGAACTTCCTTACTATGAATTTGATGTGATCCTTAGTATGGACTAGTTATCTGAACACCAAGCAATGGTTGATTGTGAGTAAAAAGGCTAACCCTTAGGATGGCCGAGGGATATGAGGTGACAATAGTTGGTGAGCAAAATTTCTTACCTAATTTTATCTCAACGGTAATAGCTAGGCAACTCATCTCGAAGGGATATGAGGCTTACCTAGCTTATGTAGTTGATACAGACAATACCACACCGAGCCTTGACTAGATATTAGTAGTATCAGAGTTTTTCGATGCATTCCCAGATAAATTGTTAGGATTGCCACCACAACAAAAACTTGATTTTGAGATTAAGGTGTATCCTAGTACTACTTTTGTGTTTATTACTCTGTACCAGATGGCACCTATAAAATTAAAAAAGCTAAAGGTGCAATTGCACAACTGCTAGATAAAGGCTTCATTTGGCAGAGTACTTCACTATGGGGAGCACCAGTACTCTTTGTGAAAAAAGAAAGATGGGTCTCTCCAACTGTGCGTCAATTATAAACAGTTGAACAAGGTGATAGTTAAGAATAAATACCCGTTGCCTAGAATCAAAGATCTTTTTTATCAGATCACAGGTGCAAGCATGTTCTCTAAGATTAATTTGAGATTAGGATATCACTAGCTAAGAATTAAGGAATCAGACATCTCAAAAACTACTTTTAGAATTAGATATGGGCATTATGATTTCTTAGTGATGCCATTTAGGCTTACTAATTCCCCTGTAGCTTTCATAAACCTCATGAATAAGATTTTTAACCCATATCTGGACTAATTTGTCATAGTCTTTATTGATGACATTTTGGAGTATTCTAAGAAAAGAGAAGAATACGAGCAACATTTGAGAATTATGTTGCAGACTTTGAGAGAGAAATAATTATATGTAAAGCTAAGCAAGTGTGAATTCTGGTTAACTGAAGTCACCTTTTTAAGTTATATTGTTTTAGCAGATGGCATTAAGGTCAACCCCAATAAGGATAAAGTTGTGTTGGAATGGAATTCTCCCAAGAATGTGGCTGAGATCCAAAGCTTCCTAGGATTGGCTAGGTATTATAGAAGATTTGTGGAAGGGTTCTCAATGATTGTAATACCATTGACCAAGCTATTATGAAAAGATGTGAAATTTGTGTGGGATGACAAGTGTAGGGCAAGCTTTAATAAGTTAAAGGCAATGTTAACTAAAGATCCAATACTTGCTCAACTCGAGCCAGGGAAAGATTATGTGATCTATAGTGATACATCTCATAATGGGCTTGGATATGTACTAATGTAAGAGGGAAAGGTAGTAGCTTATGCTTCAAGGTAACTAAAGTAGCTTGAACGGAACTACCCGACACATGATCTAGAATTAGTGGCTATCATATTTGCTTAAAGGTGTGGAGACATTACTTATATGGTGAAAGGTGTTACATCTACACTAATCATAAAAGTTTAAAGTATCTTCCCATATAGAAGGAGTTAAACTTGAGGCAATGATGTTGGATGGAATTGATAAAAGATTATGACTATCTGATCAACTACCATCTAGGAAAAGTGAATATGGTTGTTGATCCCTTGAGTCAAAAGTTTATAGCTGATATGAGAGCTATGAATGCCAGGATTGAGTACACTAAGGTGAATGTAGTGTTAGCTAGATTACAGTTGAAACCTAACTTTAAGTAGCAAATAAGAGAGGCATAGAAGCAAGATAAATAAGTCCTATAGATGGTAAGTAAAGTCAAAAAAGGGAACACTCCTGATTTTGAGATTAAAGCAGATGGATGCTTCTACTTCCATGATAGATTGTGTGTGCTTGAGGTAAATGAGATGAGAACACAGATCTTAAGGGAAGCCCATGATGCCCCATACTCCATGCATCTAAGAAGTACAAAGATGTACCAAAACTTGAAATCCCACTATTGGTGGCTAAGAATGAAATGAGATATGGTAGATTGTGTGGCTGGATACCTGACATGCCAGTAGGTGAAAGTAAAGCATCAGGTTCATTCTAGATTGCTACACCCTATAGCGATTCCAAAATGGAAATGGGAAAAAGTCACCATGAATTTTGTCATGGAATTACCAATGACAAGTAGATGTGATACAGTTTGAGTGATTATAGATAGGTTGACCAAGATTACTCATTTCATCCTAATCAAAACGGATTACTCCTTAGATAAGCTAGCTTAGTTGTACATTGATAAGATTGTGAAATTACATGGAGTGCCAGTTGCCATATTTCAGTTCAAGACCCTCAATTTACTTCTAAATTTTGGAAAAAACAGCAAAAAGCCTGGAGTGCTCGTCTGACTTTCAGCATAGCATTTCACCCATAAATAGATGGTTAATCAGAATGGGTGATATAGGTATTGGAAGATATGTTACGTAGTTATGCCATTGAATTTAAAGGAAGCTGGGACCAATATCTATCTTTAGCTGAATTCACTTATAACAATAGCCAATAGGCTAGCTTGGGCATGTTACTTTACAAGGCACTAAATGGTAGAATATGTAAGACTCCTTTATGTTAGAATGAAGTGGATGAGAGTAAGCTCATAGGACCTAATTTGATCAGGGATGCTGAGAAGAAAGTTAGAGTCGTAAGGGACAGATTGAAGGCTGCCACAGATTGACAGAAATCATATGCTAACCTGAAGTGAAAAGACATTGAGTATAAGGTTAGTGAGAAAGTGTTTTTGGGAGTATCACCATGGAAGAAGGTACTCAAATTTGGCAAAAAGGGAAAATTAAGTCCCAGGTTTATCAGTCTATATGAGATTGTAGAACATGTGGGACAGGTAGCATACAGGCTGGCCTTGCCACCAGAATTGCAGTAACTCCATGATGTATTTAATGTTTCAATGATGAGGTAATATCAATCTAATCCTACTCATATGATACCAGTAGAGGAAATCTAGGTACAACCAAACTTGACTTACAAGGAAGAGCTAGTGCAGATATTAGCCAGAGAGGTCAAAGAATTAAGGAATAAATCTATTCCACTGGTGAAAGTAATGTAAAAGCACCACAAGATAAAGGAAACCACTTGGGTAAGCAAGGAGCAAATGAGAGCTCAGTATCCACATCTATTTTCACCAAGTAATTTTGAGGATGAAATTTCTTAAGAGGGGAAGGATTGTAATGCCCATAAATCTCAATTTCATGAATAGTACCTTCGAGGCATGAATAGTATCTCTCTAGATGCTGAAGAACCATATGATGGCCAGAGGGTGACATACTAGTCATAAAACTTTGACGGGTAAGAAAATGATGAAATTAATTAATTAAAATTTTTAATAAAACTAATAAATTATTTTGGGCCAAGAACTAGTGAATAGTGACCTTAGTTGAGTTTATGCTAGGAATGGTCCGGGATGTGCCCAAATAGGCCTGAAAATATCATACCTTAAAGCTCAAAAAATTCCAATGAGTCTATTAGTGAAGGAATTTTAATATTCTAAGGTCGTTTGATATTTATTTAAAATTTCTTGATTACACAAGTGAATAGTAACCCTAATTCCCAAAGGAGTTTTGACTCAAGATTTTACAAGGCCTTTAATGGGCACTATCGAGAATGTTTGGCACTAAAATCATGATTTTTGGAAGACTAGAGAAATTACTTTGAATTTTTGAAATTTATAAGAAATTTGAGTTAAAATGGACCATTGGATCGATATGTGGCACGATATGAGCCATCCACCTCACTAATATAAAAGACCTAGCACATGTGAGAGTGCCATATATGCCAAAAGAGACTATTTCCTCCTCCATGAGAAGCCAATGCCACCCTTCTTATTTCTCTCTCCACCATTTTTGCTCTATTTCTCTCTATATATAAGCCTAAAGCCTATAAATTTTATATAGTTTTTCACCTCCATAGCCTCTTGAAGCTATTTTAAGTGATAATTGAGAAATAAGGCTTCAAAAGTGAGATATACACAAGTGGTGAATAGTGTTATTTTCTTGTGTAAGGCTTTTAATTCCATTTTTTATTTTTTTTAGGTAGCCCTAAGTATTCTAAGAATAGCCATGTAGTTAGATTTTGATTTGGAACTATGTCCAATTTTTGAGAATTTTTAAAACCCTAGGTTGTGTATGTTTTTAAGTCAGGAGAGAAAGCTTGGTCAAGGCTTGACTTGGTGGAAAAGGGTATTTTGACACTCTAGGTATGTGAATTTGATATAATATATATGTGTTTACATGTATATGTAAAAGTGTGTATAGAAGTGTGAGTTTGTGTGTATGTGTCCATATTCATGTGTAATGGTTATGTGATTATGTTAGCATGAAAATGAGAAGCTTATATGTGTGTGCTTAGTATGGATGAAAGTCACATGTATGTGTGTGTGCAAGGTGTGGCCAAATGGTATGCATGATGGCAATATGATATGTGCTTATGTGTGATAAGTGTTGACAATGTAATTAAGCTAAAAAGTGGACATAAAGTGTGCTTATAATATGAAATTGGTAAAGAAAATAATGAATGACAAATATCCATGGTATAAACTAAAACGTGGTAAGGTGTGATAAGTATGTATGTGTGTAAAAGGGACCATTAATGGTAATAAGAATATGGCATGGTATGGATGAATGTACATAAATGGATTAGATGAAAGAAGGCAAGTAAATGTGATGTTAAGTAATGGTAATAATAATGACATTGAAGTATGGAAATTGTGGTGATGATGATGTGAAATATTAATGCAATTGAGATAAATAGTTTAGTGATGATAACATGAGAATTGAAGTCATAAAAATGACCAAATAAATAGTGACAAGTTTGTAAAGTGGATCGTAACTGATGAATGTGTGAAAGTGAAAATGCGCACATAACTGTGATAAGCAAAGGATACTATGATTAATGGTAAGTGACCTATAATTATGTAACTAAATTGATAATTAGAAATTGGCCCATATCAGTTAGACCCCCACTGGATGGGTTGATCAGTCAACTAGGAAATTAGCAACTACTAGGGATTTTGGTCCTCCTGGGCCTTTGCCTGTGTATATGATATGGCAATGTAGCCATTGAGGGTCTGATATTGAGCCCTACACACCCGAGTATTAGGAGGTCCATATGGGTTAATCCTTGCTTGCCCACAGTATTATAGATTTAAGAGGTTCCAGAGGGTTGATCCCTATTATCCACCTGAGATGATATGATGACTAGGATTTAGGAGGTCCCATGGGATTAATCGCTGCTATCCCTACATTATTTAGAGGTTCACTGGGACTAATCCCTACCACTCTAATTTGGGAGGTTCTTATGAACTGATCCCTACTATCAGATGGATTTAGGTAGGTGCAGCTATCAAGGTCCAAAATATGGGCTACTACATAGTCTAGATCCCGTTATCCAATGTATGTAAGTGTATTCTTTTTAGTATGTGCCTACATGTGTAAAAAGAGACAGACACACATTAAATATAATAATGATGGCTTGAGTATGACTTGTGTGATGCCTGCCATCCATTTCGTACATCAAACCGAATAGCGGACGGCCACAACGCATAATGGTATCCAAAATCCATATACAAAAACATGTCCTAATTAAAACTTTTTATTACTTAAGACATTTTAATACTCAAGAAGATGTAAAAACATGAAAATAGTTTTGGCACTCATTACGAGGTAACTAGTGGGTTCATCGTGTCAGAATCTAATAGCATAACAACTATACCGAGACACTTTTCCAAATAGTACCTGCTTTGAGAACACTTCTATAATTATGGTACAACAATTTCTCAACCACCTGGGTCCTCCTGACCCTCCAAACTCATTAAACGACGTATCATAAAAAACGGAGCCTCAGGCTCATCAAAACATTATATAAAAACTCAATGGGGCCTCAGGTACCCTCAGTAGCACTCATCACATACAGAAGCAAGAGATATCATACAAGTCATGCAATGTAATTTAAAACATCGTATTAAAGGTTTATGAAACCTTATAACACTTAAAGTTACAAAACCAAACTAGTTTAAACATATTAGGCCCAATCCCTCTATTGGATCACAAGAGTACTATAAATGCTATTACATCATTATACATTTACAAAAGAAATAAAATACACCCAGAGGGTAATTCTTCGTGTATCCTATGGTGTAGAGGCTTTGACTCTAATTTGTACTTTTCTTTAACCTACGCATTACAAAGATAAGCAATGCGCTAAGCATAAAGCTTAATGGTGTAATCACTTTAACATGCACACTTATATTTATTTAAACATGCATTGAACAGGCATTAGCAATAGACATTATGTTGAAATAACTTACATGTCATGCAACATACATTAATCACTTGATATAACATATACATGTTCCTATATAGTGTAGAGTAAGCAATAGGCTTAAGGATATGATCATCACACAGTCAACACAACAATCTGCATAATATAAACTCACGTATGTATTTTATCACGCACAGAGAGCCTATAAGTACATAAGATGTATCCACATATCATACTTTATATACATGCCCTAAAAACGAGATCATATGTCAAGTTATATTACTTCATCATTAACTCTGATAGTCATTAGTTTAATTAATGCCCCATACTATCAAGACAACTATCCAAAGCTAAATAGTGAATATACGGTATCATGCCCGAAGGCTCATCGTATCATGCCCGAAGGCTAGTGCTCATCAACACAACAAAGTGACCCATCGACCTCATACCCGAAGGTATACTAGCAGCTGCTAATATCCTAGTTGATTGATTAACCTATCCAAATTGGTTTGTCTAGTGGTATAGGCAAAACTAAACTGATCATGTTCTGCCATTTTAGTCATTATTAAGAAAGATATCAATTATTGCTTATTTTAACATATGCATCACAAGTTCATACTTATTACTATGTACACATATCACATAAGCCAATAGCATATAGCAAGGCCTTGAACTCAGATCCCTGTCATGTATCATGAAAACAAGTTACGTAACCAACTTAGACTTATATATACACATAAACCCATAAACACCTCATTTTTACTTTTATACACACATACACACTAATATACACATTCTCATTACATTCATGCCATACTTAAGTATAATCAACCATTACTCCCTCAAGTACAAAGCTCGGGTTTCACGTATGGACAAGTCAAGCAAATGGGCATATTTTGGGTAAAACTGCTTATCAAGACTCTCTACGGGCATTACTAGGCTTAACCATATCACAAGGCCAAAACATATGTTATATCATATCTTCACACTTCATAAGCATGCTTTTAAATTATAAAACATGTCCATGCACTCAATTTCTCAATATAGAATGATTTAGCCATTTAGTGTATCATACCATCTTATATGACTACCAAAAATCACATATGAGCACAACACTTATAAATTACATCTAATCACCATTTATAGCATTCATATATATATATATATATCTGTGTGTGTGTGTGTGTGTGTGTGTGTGTGTATATTTATATTACAATGCATATATCATATGGGTTAAGCATTTATCCATCTCATTTACAATATAGTCACATCACGCCAAAAATGGCATTGACTGATATTATGTTTTATATATAACATATGATATATGCACATAGCATTTCACATGTCCAAGTGGCATTCGGCCACCCTCAAAGTCACATACATACACATGAATCTCCACACAATATTAGTTATGCCATTAGTATTTTATAACCATGTGTGTATGATGCCTTATATATAGCATAAACACACATATATACACATACACCTTC
>CANXYI010704772.1:0-11080 GCA_948208565.1 Hura crepitans
CATACATACTTGTCTCAACATTCGATTTATTGGATACACATGATCAAACATCATCTTTGACATGCTTAGCATAAAGCATACATATGCATAAAACACCATAAGATCATTCTGCCATTATACTTATAACTTGTTCGAGCTTAATATTTCTATGCAAAGTGCATGTTTATACTCCAAGGATCACCTAATATCTCAAATTAGCAATTTCATTTATCATTATTTAGGCATAACCTTCATATAAAATGTGCACATAATTACACACACACACACACATATATATATGTATCAATTCTTTTTATCTTAGATATGACATTAAATTCATAGCATCAATATTTATAATATAATAATCTTTGATACTTACCTTAATTCCCTTGGAATAACCCCTTATTCTTTTCCCTTCACCTCATCTAAAAGCCCATTCATATTGCCTAAAATTTATAGTAGCAAAAACTGCATTTTTTTTACTGCTTTTAGACTCAAAAATAGCCTTTCCTTTTTAGCTAATTCTTACTATTTTCACTGGTAAAAATTACAATAGCAAGGTCTTAAAAACTTTTCTTCTTAGACCATTTTCTTGCTATAGAAAATCAATGCTGTAGAAGCACCCATTGAGCTACTAAAATTCTAAATTTTTGTGGCAAAATAGTAGTAGTTCTCTACCCCTTGCTGCTATAGAGAAGATGCCTTTTGCCACCGCACAATTCTAACCACTGCCAGTGATTCTATAGAAAATTTTACAGTTTATTGCCTCTTTCTATTGGTCAACCATTACTACAGAAGCATATTTCTCTAGCTACAACTTAGCTGCCGTTTTAAACCTTTCATGAGCCTATTATTCACAGTAGCCTACCTGCTATTTTTCCCCTTATGTTGGCAAATAATAGCAATAATAAATGTGGTTTCCACAGTAACACTACTATCGAAGAATTTCAATCATTGTTATTAAATAATAAGTCTCCCTCAATTTATTTTAGATCATGTCATAAATATATATATATATATATATGTTCTAATAACTTTATAAATTTAATCTCTTTCATATGCTAGATTTCTGCCCCTCTTTCATTCTCGCAGCCATTTCTAGTGGTTGTTGTGTTGCACCTCTCTACCGTCATTGGAAATATATAAATGTTAGCACTAAGACACCTTTCACATTTTAGAGGGACACCTAACAATAGCGAGTAATAATGATTTGTTCCTATAATAGCACTTCTAAAAATCTAGATATAATCGCTACTATCTATCTTTACAGTAGCCTTACATAACTTTTCTCATCTTCCACTAAAAACTGGTTCTCTTAAATGAAAACCCAAATTTGCTTACAATAGTTAGCATTTCTCTCTCCCTTGATGTCACAATTTAATTGATTCTCCTCTTTATATCAAAAATCTAAAAGCAACACTCTTTTTTTTAACCCTAATTCTTTTAAATTACCAATATAACTCCCTTTCTCATATATATATATATATATATTCAATTATTATAAACTTTTAAAATTTGTTCATAACCCATATGATTTTTCAATACAAATATCCTTTTGAATTATTCAAATATTAGGTAATAAAATTCTCGAGCACCCTGAACACCGACGCGACATTAATGATTAAATTCAAAAATATGTGAGTTGCTGTAAAAATGTCATTTTTAAATCTTTATTCAAATCATTAACTTCCTTTCTGAATAATGGATTTCTCTTAATCTCTTAGAGATTAATTCCTCTATTCTAGGAAATTAATGTGCTCTGAGTCTCAAGACACTATTTATGAACAGAGGATTTTGGATGTTACACATGTAATAGAGTAGTATTCATGTATTTAAACCTTGTGAAATCATACTAAAAGGAATTTTTCTTTATGTCATGGTACTTTTATATATTACTTATAATTGTTTGTAATGTCTTAAACCATGTTATCAAGTCCCTGGTATATAATCGCAGTGTAGAGGAAATCATGAAGTGCTCATGATGTGAGATTCTTATTGCACACAAATGTCATATACCTAAATATCCCTTATCACAATATTAACAAAATGGAACATTATTAATATGAAAAGATTAACACATGTTATATGTCTTGATGGATTAAGCAGTAGTTCTCACAAGATGTAAGCATAGAAATGCTTGGAGTTAACATATGGATGCTTACTTAGGAAGTAAGTACATTAGAGACCCATAATGAGATCTTTACATTGATACTTAATCCATTTTAGTGAAATTATCTTATTATATCAGTGGTGTAAGTATCTTTAGACTTGAGATCACTAACTATCTTAAATATAGAGCAACATAGTTTGATTCCATAATTTTTACTTTAAACAAGAAGTATACATAGTGAGGTGCTTAGGTATGGCATAAAATTTTTAAAGATAGGATAGTAATTAACAAAGGATTTACCACCCTAGATTATAGTGGAGAGTTTATCTCATAGTTTTGATGAGTAACCTATATTCATGAATCTCTGGCTAGAGCAAAATGCCATGTGTGAATAGGATTTACTGAGGGCATTTTGGGAATAAAGGTGAAATTTTTAGAACAATATATTGAGGCCTTTATTAGACATACTCAGTTAAGCTATGAGTTGACATAAGTCCATACTCAAAACTGGATGAGATAAAAGATGGTGAAAGAAGTTTATTACACCATAACTCTATATGGAAGGGTTAAGTCAAACCACTTGACTTTTTAGCACTTGGATAGTCATGGTGCTTGGCTAGATGCCTCTCTTGACTTGTATACAAGTGATATATCAATTAGTGAATTGAGATTGATTAAATGAGATTAAATCTATAGAGTCCTAGTTAGACTAAAACTCTATAGGGTTACATGCATAAAAGGAATTTAATGAAGATTCAATAAAATTGAATTTTCTAATGATATGAGATATCATTAGAAGATGAATTAAGAAGAAGAAATGAGCAAATGAGATTAACACCCACTTGCAAATGAAAAGTCCAAAAAATTAAGATTTTTGGAAAATCAAGGTTTTTGGAAAATCAGAGTCCAAACTTTTAATTGTTCTTACAACTAAATTTTTATAGGCTTTTAAAAGGTTCAAAAGGCCTTAAATTCCAAATGGGGCTTATGAGTGTGACATAGGATTAATGATAGTGAGGCTAAAGCAGATTGCAAATAAGCCCATTAAAAATCTTAAGCATAGGATAGAAGGAGGCCCAATTGATGGGTCCATTCTAGTTCGACTTAGGCTACCTTTTAAGTGTTAAAATCTAAAATAAATAGGGTTTATTTAGGATATAAATAGCCCTTATTGTATTAGCGACTATAAAGAGATGTTCTGTTATAGAATTTCCACATAAAATAATTAAAACACATGTTTTCTTCTTCTTCTTCCTTCATCCATTTGTAATTCCTACTAGCATGTGGAATTATAACTTGATCTCTTTTGAAAACTTTTTTTATTGATTACTTTAGAGGTTTCCTTGAAGAGGGTCACTGTAGTTTATAATAACCTGATGAGAAGAGCTGATGAAAGGAATCTACTATCATCCTTTTATAGTAAATCATGAAATGCTACTATATTTAACATTTATGATGAATTTTAAATCATTCAGGTCCATTATCATTGCTGGTTTCTCTCAAAATTTTAATTTTTCTATTGTGTATGATTGAGAAAAACAAATAAGAGAACTAACAATTGAATAATATACATAATAATAATCCTATCTTGATGTACTATATATACTTTAATCTATAAAGCTAAGTCTGATAATGATTATATGGAGAATAAGGTAATTGGCTAAATAAGAAGCAAAAAATATAGTGTTAATTATTTGCATGCCTTAGCATATAAATTGCATAAGATGAGACATTAGATATATATATGGATTAGCAGGATACTTGAGAGCAAAAAATGTGAATGATAATAGAATTGTGAAGGTAATGTACACTAGCTGTAATGACTATATACTAGCATGACTAAGAAGTATGTGACTTAGCATATAAGAACTGAATAATTTATATAAAATGAGATATGGCCTAATTTTTACCACTAATATGTAACCGCTAAAATTAAAAGGACATGATGATGACTTGTTAATAAAGTGTAAGATTAAATTGTGATTGATGAGGAATAAACTATAAATAAGAATAAGTAATGAAAAGAAAAATGTGAATTGATGGCCCATATTAGCTATACCATTTACTGGTAGGTTAACCCGTCAACTAGGGAATTAGTAGTTACTAAAGGATTAGTCTATAAAGATCACAGCCTATTATTTGGTGGGTGTTATCACTGGAGTTTGATGGGAGCCTACATGCTCTAGGTATTGGGAGCTCTGTATGGATTGATCCTTATAACCTGCTTTATTTTAGGTATTGGGAGGTCAATATAGGTTGATCCCTACTATTGATTATTATGGATATTAAGAAGGCCACCAAGGCTGATCCCTGCTATCCCCCCTATTAGGAGGTCCAATTGGACATTTTCAAGCCATTCGATATTAGGAGGTTTTATGGAGTTGATCCTTACTATTGGGTGGATGGTGTGTGTAGATGCCAAGGTCTATAATGTGGGCCATTATACAAGATGGATCCCATTATCTAGTGTTTAATAGTTTCTCTAGAGTATAGGCCTAAAGTGATGATAATAATGATAAGTTAAAAGAAATGATGTGATAAAATAATAAGCCAAAATGGGGAAGAGATTGATGAAAAACATATTGGATCTAAACATTTAATGGACGCTTTAATGTAATGAGTTGAACATATGAGGATGGATGGTTACATGTGTAATAACATGTGACATGTGTTGGATATAAAAGTAATAACATGTTAAAATTATTACATGGATTGAACTTGATGAAAAGAGAAATACGTAAATAAATAAATGCTTTATGGCTCTAAAATAAGGGTATATAAGGTGTGAGGATTTAAGGGAAAAGGTAACATAATCTAGAAATCTAAGTATCTATAAGAGAATATAAATATGATGGTGATCTATACACATTACTTAATAATCTAAGTACTTGTAGGAGAATAGTAACATGATAATAGCATATACCTATAAAAAAAATAATCTTGCATGCTTGCACGATGTGTGTGTGTTATACAATGCATATTTCATTAAATTCACTACTAAGTACACACTCAACATGTTGGCTCTCCAATGCACCAGTGTTTGATGACAGCTAGCAATACCATATTATGTAGTAGTGTAATAGTAGTCTACCATAGAAGATGTGCCATTAATACTTACATGTGTACAAGTTAGACTAGTAGCATACATGTGTAAGAGGGGTTGTAGTCATAAGGGTAAACATATACCATTTGATGTATTAGAATATTTTGGCTAAATTATCTGAAGTTAGGTTTTGAGCTAAATGACATGTATGTTTATCTATTTATGATAAGTTACTGATTTGATTGATGTTTATGTGTGTTATTGGTTGACATGCTAATACAATGATGAAATCATTAAATGTGATTGAAAGGTTAGATAGACCTAGTAACAGTGGTGATATTTAAGAATGGTCTTAAAAGTGTCCCTTATAGGTATAAATTTTTGGTTTTTTATTTAGATAGCTGTCATACTACCGAAATTTTGTAAATTTGGGCTTTTTAAATAATATTTCATATGAGGTTAAATGTGGTTATGTTGGAGTAGTATAAAGATTGTTAACCTTCTAGGAAGTTACATATCTTATTTAGTTCAAAAATGGATTTGGGTAGGAGGTGTTACATTTGGTGTAATCAGAGCGGGTTTAAGCGAGGAAATACATGAGTGCCATAAGATAAGAAAGGTATATTAATGTTAGCTGCATTACTATAGGTTAGTACTTGTTCTTATGTTTGAAATAGGATAAGTAAGTGCATTCCTTTTGAGATAAGGGTAATGACAAATGAACTGCTATAATAAATTTTTATGAACCTTTTCCTTCTAAATGAACATGGTTATGTAGCCTTAGGTAGGGTAGGAGATGTACTTGAATACTTAGAGGACAAGTTTAAGGTTAAGCTATCATGATAGATTATAGTGTTGTAAACTATTAAATCATAACCCTTGTGTGAGGTTAAAATGTATGAAAATATTTCACCAAAAGGGAAGAAGTAATGGATTCAGTGTATGGAGGATGATGACTAAACTATTAACATAGCTAGCTTTTTGTGAAGTTGAACTTACATCAGTATAACCTGCTTGTTTCTTATAAGTAACTGTGAGACACCCCTTATTTGGTTTGGCCACTGGCCGATCGTCATACCTGACTAAGGTGTGCACACATAACATGTTATCTGAACATGACTTATTTTACATTGTCAATTAAAATATCTCATCAAGCATGATCAATACATGCAAAGATGATTTTCCCATTTTAAATCCCAAAAATCAACACAATTTAATTCATTAGGAATATTATGTTATTTCCCCTTTTATAGGAGATTAAACCTAATTTAACATGGCTTAATCACTCACATATTTCATAGCATGCTTACATGCACATTTTTTTCATCAAAGTATTCATTTTCTCACTTGTAAGCACATACCATAATTTTCAGGCTCATATTAAGGTTTATACCTTTGTTTAAAGTAATTAGGCCATTTTGGCCTTGATGTACACCTTCAAATTTCAAAACTTGCTTCAAATCATAATTTCATCATTCTTACTAAGCTATAGTCATGCTCCAATTAATTTGATCCATTCGGCCCAAAATAAATGTCAAGCACCAAATTCATATTTTTCATTCCATTTCACATTTACTTCCACTCTTCATGGCAATAATTACATAATCACCATATAACTCATGTAATACACAATTCCATGTATTTCATACACATAAGTTTAACAATTTATCACCTCATACATGTAATTATTATTCTTATTACACCTTCTCATTATTCATGTATTTATAAACATGCATAGGTCATTGAACATAGGCATTTATGTACATTACATGACCTATAACTCTATAACTATCAAAATAGCCATTTGGCTACAAGTCACATTCACACACCTATATGTTTATTTGATACAATATCATGTTACTGTATTTCATCTCATAATTTATAATTCATAATCCACTATTTGATGCCATTATATGGTAATTTACACATATATGTCACAATACACATACATTATTAGACCCAAGGCCATTTGACCATTAATGCGCACACACACACATATCACCGAATCATTATTCATACATTATGCAAATTATATCCTATTTTATCCTAAAATCATTATTTCTATGCCAATTATTAATGCATTTCATAACTCCTTATTTATGCTTACATATACACATTTACATACAATATGTTTAAGATAGGGCAATTAATAAATGCACTAATTATATCGATTACAGATACTTAGCATGCTCAAAATAGTCCACGAAGCCTAACTAAACCTTTATTTCACCCTTATCATGAATCCTCTCTGATTCGGTAACTATCCATTATAGAATCGATTTAGAAAAATTCATATAATTTCATACAATATCCAAAAATTACAAATGACAAATTTTTTGACACTTGGGAACCTATAAAATAAGGAGAAAATATCAATTTTTTTTAAATTCTTACTAGAACAAAAAAATAACACTATTCACCCAACCTATTTTTAGGTAATTTCCTTCGATATTTTCACTTAATTATGCATCTAGAGACTATGGGAAGGATGGGTTTTTAGTGGAGTGTGGAAAATTGGTGGCTTAATAGAGCTTGATGGCTTAAAAATGGAGAAATTCTCCTTAGTGGTTGATGGTGGAGAAGAGAGGAGAGAGGGAGGAGAGTTGTTTTGAGAGTTTGACCAAAATTACTTAATTTTGACTATATATATAGTATTTGGAAAAATTAATTTTTATTGCATTCTTTAATTTTTTTCTCTCTTATAATTGACCCCTTTTATTCTCATTTGGCCATTAAAATTAAATAAATTATGGCCCTACATGCTCTAGAAATGAGAGTTCAAAAATTGAAAGAAATCGAATTAAAATGCCCTTTTTATATGCCTCGATATTCAAATAAAATACTTCTTGACCTCTAAAAATTATGATTCTAGTGCCATTAGGCTCATTAGAATTTTTGAGTATGAAGTGATATAAGTTTCAAAATTTTCTAAGCAACTTTAAAAATAATTTACGGTTAAGCTTTGCCTTGGTAACTATTCATAAGACACTATCGTAAAAATTTTCTTAGCATTTTTAACTAATCAAATGACTTTCGATTATTTTCAAACTTTGCCTAAAATTATTTTATGACTAATACTTTCACCCAGTAGCTTTAGTGTATCTCAAGTCTCGAGAACACTATTCATCTTAGGAAAGTACTATTCATAAAAACTAGGATTTTTAGGTCGTTTCAAACTGAATGATGGAGGGAAGGCTTGGCAAGTAGTTAAAGTGTTAAATGAGTGAAAAGTGCCTACTATTAGTCTCAGGTGGTATAATTAATTCCTCATAGTAAGAGATCCAATTAAAGAAAACTTAATGGTATAGTAACTAATAAATTGAAGGTACTTAGATGACCACGAAAGAGAAAAATGAAACTTGGTACTTGATATGGTATATGTATAGGAGGAGTATGTATAATAAAGAGAACTATGTCCATAGTAAAGAGAGTTCATAGTAATGATAGGGGTGTTCTAAAAGAATGTTAGCAATAAATGATTACGATATAATTGAACAATAAATGTGATGTATTGAGGGCCAACACTATAAAGGGTATAAGAGAATAACGAATGAACAGAGAGGGTAAAGAACACTTAAGACAACAAAGTGGAATGAGGAGACATGCAAGATGTTGTGGCACAAAGTGAGCAGGAAGAGTTATAAAGGTTAAATGAGTTAAAATACTTGAGATAACTGCCAATGTCCCTAAGGATAAGGGATTTTCTCTTTCTTAATGATGTATATGACATTAGGGCTGGGTTATGCATTATTTGTCATTACCTATATATTGACACCTTGTATATTTGCATTACTGCATTTACATTTCATCTAACATTAACCATGCATAGCAATAGGTCAAGCATAACATACATTTAGCCCCAATATGTAAGGACTTGGTAGAATTATACAATAGTGATGATTAATAAGAGGGTATTTGAAGAGATGAGATAAGGGATAGAATAAGTTGAGATTAATGGGGTCAAGGGAAAGGGCGATACCATTAGACACATATAGGACTAGTTTTAAAATGAAATGAGAAAGGCAAAGTTATGGCTAAATTGCTGAAGGGATGAGTGATAAGCAATAAGGAAAGAGGATATGGGAAAACATAGTTGGAATAGAAGGGCCATACAAAATTGTTAGTTAAAAACAAACTCTAGCTGATATACATATAAGGAGATATGTCAAGTATCGAGGAATTTTGATACTTGGGTGTTGCGAACCCCTAATCAACCCTTAAGAGGGGAATTAGGTTAAAAGCATTATAATAGGTTAGAGAACTTTAAAGGTATTATAGACATCCAGAGCCCTTGAAAAATCAACAAACTATTAAAGGAGAATGTTTAAGAATTATTACTTCAATGAAGTAGTACTATGCAAGGATGTGAAATTCTATAAGGTGTTTAAGGTTATAGAAGTTTTGATGGATTCAAAAAGGTAAAATAAGATGTTTATCCTAATATAGCTTAAGGTAAAAAAAGGGATTGGTTGTATCCTGAAGTACATTTCATCATAGATTGGGAATCATGTCAATGTCAGGTAAGAAGGTGATAATGGGTACCTCGGTGCCATTGAAATGATACAAAGACTTATAAATTAAAGAGTTGCAATGGTTGTTGTTGCCTTTAAAGCATAGAGATAGTAATGACATAGTAAAAAGAGTGGTGTTCATATGATTGTAAGGAACATAAACACATTTTTATATGAAGAGTAAAGTGTGAAATTACCATGCTGAATACCATATTCCAACATATAAACAATGAGATGGTATTGGTACCATTGTAAGTAAAAAAATTGAGTAAGTACTATAAGCATGGCACCTAGTTATAAGAGAATTAGCTCACACATAGAGTGAGTTAAATCAAAGTGGGAAAGTTAAGAAGTTTAAAGCTGATATTGATAGATATAAGTATACTCTGGTATATTGTATATTAGATATCTATATATGCAAAAAAAAAAAGGCCTTAATGGCTAATGAATAGAAGTTGAGAATGCAGTCCTTTTTAAACTGTTGTATCTAATTGTTCTTTTAAAATAGAAATAAAGGAAGACATTATGAGAGCTTTGTAGTGAAACTATCACTATTTTAGAATAAGTGTGTTATCATTGAAGTTGTTGTATGTAAATGAATAGTACCAAATCCTAATGATAAATTTTTAGTTAATGATCATTATTAAGTCCATTTAAGTATGATACCTTAGGGACTATAATATTACAATAGGTGCGAAACACTACTTAGTTGGGGAAGAGATCAAATGGTTATAGAATGAAAAGAGATGTATATGGAATGGTAAAGATCATACATTAATAAAAGTGAGAGCAGTACTACTTCACTAAGTGAACTTTTAAATTAAGAGAGAGAATGAGATAAGTTAAACCTTATTGATCTATATGGGGTTACAGAATCAATGAGATTGGGAATGAATTTATGGCATAGTTACTAAAAGTACAATAAATATACAACATACATTAAGCATTTATACTGGAAAGATATAAAGTTAAATCTTCTTATGTGATATTGATGTAAAAAAATCCAAATAGAGATGGGATTATGTTATAATAAGGTATTCATATAGATCTCAGTGAGGAAAGTTAAGCAACTAACAAATCAAATAATATTGTAATTAAGAGTACCATGGAAGTAATATAAAGGAACCATCTAAAAAACTAAATGGTAGATAAAAAGTCAATGACATCATTAAAGATACTGAGGAAATTTCAAGGATGAAATTTCTTAAAAGGGGAATAATTGAAATACCCATAAACCCTAGTTCCCTGAATAGTGTAACCTAAGGGACAAATAGTGCTCTTTAAGCAACTAGGTCCCATTGAGGTAGTTGAAGAGGGAGTATTGGTTATAAAATTTGATGAGTAAGAAAATGATGAAAATGAAACAATTAAAACTTTTTGTAAAACTAGCAAATCATTTCTTATTTAGAACTACAGAATAGCGGCATACATTTCATT
>CANXYI010704916.1:0-11562 GCA_948208565.1 Hura crepitans
TATGTTCCTTTAACTATGAGTTGTGAAAATTCCATAATGGTGTGCATTTAGGGGTTAGGATAACCTTAAATTTGTTCCTATGGTATTTTAGGTTTCATAGATGTTTGACTAAATGAAAAATGGATGAAAATAAGCTAAATACAAAAGATTAAAAATGGTGAATGTGATATGGAACTTTAGGGACATAGTGGGAATTTCTTATTTCATTGTATAATGAATGGAAGTTATAGTCTAATGACCTAGAATTAATAACCATAACACATACCAAGAATGTACATTGATGATGACATGTAATGGTGCATGTGTAATGCATGAAACATGCATGTATGTGTGATCACATATATAATACACAATGTGTGTATACATGTATAGATAGGTTATAATAAATAATAACCTAATAATGTTAATGAATAGCACATGAATAGTAAATGATAGATGGCAATGTATATAATATAGATGGTAGTATAAGCATACTAATGGGGAATGATAATTGGAAATGACAATGTACATAATAAGACTCGTGATATAAGATACATAATTGATATTGTTAAGACACTATAAAGTAAGTAAGATTGTGACCATGATTCATGTAAACGATAAATAATAAGATTAGAAAAAGAATGACCTATATATGTTAGATAGCATATTAGATAGATTGACTAGTCAATTAAGGGATATAGTAGCTACTAGGACACTTCAATGTCATTGTCATTGATTATATTGGTACATGTTTATATTTGATTATCCTCATGTGGGTGTAGCTATAAGGAGGTCTAATAGAACCACTATATATAGCTTTAAACGGATGCAGCTGCTGAGAGGTTTAGTAGGACCATTGCACACCTATATATGGCCTTATTGATATTACTTGCTTATTCCTTTATTTTCATATGGGTGTAGCCGCAAGGAGGTTAGATAAAAACACTGCACATATTCTTATATGGGTACAGCCATCGAGAGGTTTAGTAAGACCACTGCACACTTATGGTTATATTAGTTTTATTTGATTACTTTATTTTCATATAGATATAACCATGAGAAGGTCCAATAGAACCACCACACATAACCTTATACAATTATGGTTGTTAGGAGGTTTAGTGGGATGACTGCATATGACATGCTGGTATAGTAGCTGAGGTTTAAAATATGGGCCACTGCACACCATGATCCTAATATCTAGTATTAGGATATAAGCTAAGAACGAAAATAATGCAAATGTGAAATAAAAGTGTATAACGAACAATTGAATAATTAAGGATTAGTAACAAAATGAATCGAGAATATGTTATAAGGATATAATAATTAATAGACAAATGGCTTAATAATGACATGTAAAAGTGAAAGGATTAAATGTGTTTACACATTATGATTTAAGATGGATAAATGGCATAGAGAAGAGTATACGCTATTATGGTTATACAATAATTAGACAATCACATTAAAGGCATGGAAAGATAGGTGCATGATTAGTAACATGTCTATTATTATAATGCATGGTGTCATAAATGCTTATACATGTGTATGTTTTGTCAAATACACCACTAAGCATTATGCTTAGTGTATTGGGTTTCCTTAATGTGCAAGTTATAGATAGTTTTAGCTTCAGAACTAGCCTCAAGATAGTAGCACAGCACAAATAACCTCCAGTTGGTATAGCCTTCATTTTCTTTTGTGTGATTTAAAAGTAGCTAGTGGCACTCATATGTATATATTTAGGGTGTGGGTTTAGTATAGTGATATACATGTATAGTTTATTAAACACATTGTTTATTTAATAGAAATGTACAATTATTAGTAGTATATGGTTATGTTCTATGTATGATTGAGATTTTATGACCTTGTGATTGCAATGTATTTTGTAACTAAGATGTGACTGAAGTGTGGTTTTAATTGATGAGGTTATAGGATCAGAAAGACCCAAGAGATTAAGATTGAGTTTGAGTTTGTGTATTTTATAGAAGTGTCATTTTAATAGACTTATTTTGAGATATGTTACCGAATAGCCGTTATGCTACCATATTTCAATTACAATACAATGATAAGGTCTTAGACACTTATGTTCATGACACTGGTTTTAAAGCTACACATGGGCCTTAGATGCTTTTAGTGTAAGCAAATAATAAGGGAATTGAAAGATAATGGCAAAACTGGTTAACATGCCATCTTTTATTTAGACTAGCAATAGTTTGAGTAGGAGGTGTCATAATGTGCCATCTCTCATTCAGATCTAGTTAAAGGGTTGGGTGAGGGGGTGTACATTAGGTGGTATCAAAGATCAATTTAGGCATTCTTAGGTTGCATATGAGTGTCATAGGGTTCATATATACACATATATCATGCAAACACTACGTCGTTTAGGGCTAAAATATGTTTCTTGATATAAATCAAATATGAGTGACCAAAGATCATCTACTGGTGCAAAGGAGGTAGAAAGTTATGGCCTTATAATTGTATAGGAGCCAATAAGCTTAATAGCACAGAGATGGGGGCAATCAAATTTTTAGGGCACAAATAGGGAAAGACATGAGAACTTCTAGAGAAAAAGGCCCTTTACTACAGAAAAAACTAATTTGGCACCTAAGGTCAATAAAAAGAAAAGGGAAGGCCACAATATATCAACATCATAAAGGCTAGCCACATTAAATAAATTAGGCCTGATAGGACAATTTAAACCCTAGTAATAACAAAAGTCAACTACTAGTGTTGTAAACTTTATTGTCGGGAGCATACCTCCAGTTTGTAGTATGTGTAATAGAAGACATGAAGGGATTTATTAGAGATTGATCCTAGAAGCCTATAATAGATATAGCTTTAAAAGCCACTATTAGAGAGATTATCCTTTATGCTCAAGAGCAAGAAATCCTACCTAGCTTTAGGCCTCATCTTTGACACCAATAAGAAGTGAAAGGGATAGTAAAGGGGAAAAAGCTGGGACAAGTTAGAGGCCTCGATCATAGATAAGCAAAAGGACTGAGGTGAGGGCCCTAGCTTACCAATATACAATTTGGGATAAAGAAGAGATAGATTGCCCCGAAGCAATAAATGGTACCTTTTATTTCTTTGATTTCTCTATTTTGGTATTAGTAGACCCAGGGTCCATGTATTTCTACATATGCACCATAGTAGCATTAGATAGAGGCCTTTAGTCAAAACCTCTAGATATTAAAATCATGGTCAGCAACCTAATAGGAGAACACATAATAATGAACAAAGTGTATAGAGATTATCCCTTAGCTATCTAAGGACATGCGTTTCTTGCCAACCTAATTGAATTACCTTTCACTAAATTTGATGGTATATTAAGGATGGATTGGCTATTCAAACAAAATGTAATAATAGATTGAAGATAAAAGAGACTTACTCTCTAAATAGTAAAAAGAGAGGAAACCATAGTAGTGGGCTAAAGGACCAATTTTTCATCTAATGTGATTATAATAGTAGTAGTAAGAAAAAGGATTAAGAAAAGCTATCAGGCATACTTAGCACTTGTAGTGGACACCAAATAAAAGGGGTTAATATTAGTCAAATACCAATAATGGCAAAACTCCTTAATGTCTTCCCATATTTGTTACCAAGGTTACCACCTAAGTATGAAATAGAGTTTGCTATTGAGGTATGTCTAGCTACAATAGCTTAGGCTAATATTACAAACACTGAGAGAGAATCAGCTATATGCCTAATTGAGCAAGTTCAAATTAAAGCCAAATGAGGTAGCATTTTTTGTACACATAGTGTCAGCTGAAGGAATTAGGGCAGACTTTAATAAAATTAAAGCCATGTTAGAATCTAAACCCTTAAAGAACGTGATAGAAAATAGAAGCTTCTTATGATTATTTGCATAATATAGATGTTTTAGTCAAGGGATTCTCAATGATTGCTACTTTTGTGACATATCTATTAAAGAAAGATGTGAAATTTGCCTGAAACTAAAAATGCTAGGATAGTATTAATAGGTTAAAAGCTATGTTGATAGAAGCTCCAATTCTGACCTAACCAAAATCTAAGAAAAACTTTATCATTTATAATGATACCTTATATAATAGGCTTGGATGTGTACTAATACATGATGGGAAGGTCATAGCCTAGGCATCTAGATTGCTAAAAGCACACAAAAGAAACTATCCCACCTATGACCTAAAGTTAGCAGCAATTTTCCTTGCCGTAAAAATATAGAGGCACTACCTATATATGGTAGACACTATGTTTATACATATAATAAAACCTAAAATACTTTTCTACTTAAAAAGAACTAAATCTTATGCAACAAAGATGGCTAAATTAATTAGAGATTATAACTATCTAATCGACTACCATCCTAACAAGGCGAGCATGGTGGTAGATGTATTAAATAGGATACTATTATGTACCTTAAAAGTAATGAATATCTAGTTACAATATTGAGAAGAGAGGGCCTTGCTAGCAAAATTACAAGTGAAACTTGATTGGATTCAACAAGTAAAAAAGTACAACAAGTTGATGATTAATTATAGCACATAATGAGTCTAATTAAATAGGTGAAGTTAGCTGAACATGAGATTAAAATAGACAGCTTTTTGTACTATCATAACTAACTGTGTTTTCTTAATAGATATGACATTAAAGGACAAATATTGCAAGAGGCTCCTAATTCCTCTTATGATATGCATCCCTAGAGTGCCAAGATGTATTAGGACTTGAAACCTTATTATTGGTGGCTAGGAATAAATAGAGACATAGTTGAGTACGTGACTAGATCACTCACTTGCCAGCAAGTGAGAGTTAAACACTAAGTTCCTTATAGATTGCTTTACCCTATAACAATACTAAAATGGAAATGGGAAAGGATCATTATGGAATTCATAATATGATTACCCATAATAAAAAGTAAAGTGATGTAGTATGGGTTATTGTGGATAGGTTGACTAAGATAACACATTTTATCCTAATAAAAGTGATTATTCTCTAGAGAAACTTGTACAGCTGTACATTGATGAGATTTTCATATTACATAGGCTACCAACATCCGTTATCTTTAATTGGGACCCATGGTTCACATCTAAGTTTTAGAAGAAACTATATGATGCCTTTGGTACTCGACTCACCTTTAGTATATCATTTCACCCATAGATAGATGGCTAATAATAATGGGTGATCTAGGTACTAAAGGACATGCTAAAATGTGATGCAATTGAATTCAAAGGTAACTAGGACTAATACTTTCATTAGCAAAATTTGCATATAAAAACATATGTTAGAAGTCTAGGAATGATACCCAATGAGTCCTTGTATGGGAGAAAATGTAGGACCTCTTTGTGCTTGATAGAATTAGTTGAAAATAAGAGAATGAGGCTAGATTTTATCAAAGATGCAGAAGAGAAAGTTAAAGTCATTAAAGATTGGCTAAAAGTTACAATAAATAGGGAGAAATCCTATGCTGATATAAAAGAGAAGCTTATTAAAAATGTAATTGGTGATAAAGTCTTCTTGAAAGTATTTCTTTGTAAAAAGATACTCCAATTTAACAAAGAAGGCAAATTAAACACCAAATTCATTTGGCCATATGGGATGACTCAATGTGTCAGACCAATAGCATATAGAATGGAATTGCCTCTAAAGTTGTAGTAGATCCATGACATATTCCATCTATCCATGCTTAGGAAACATAGATTGGACCCTTCCCATATGCTGTCAATAAAGGAAATACAAGTACAACAAAATTTATCATATGAAAAGACCTAATTTGGATTCTAGCACAAGAAATAAAGGGGTTGTATAATAAAATAATGTGATTCGTAAAAGTGTTATAGAAGTACTATGGTTCACAAGACGTAACATAGGTGAGTGAACAACAAATAAGGGAACAATATCCCTAGATATTTGAACTAGGTAAATTTTATGGGTGAAATTTCTTAAGAGGGGAAGGAATTGTAACACTTAAAAATCTTGATTTCATGAATATTACTTTTTGGGGCATAGATAGTGTCTCTAAAGTAATTGAGTCACATTGAGGAGGCCAAAGGGGACTACTAGTCATAAAACTGAAATTGCCAAAATAATGATGAAAATGAAGTAATTTGCACTAGCCATTAAACTAACAAATTGTTATACATTGATACCTAGTAAATAGTAACCTTAATTTACATTGAGTTGGGAAATGGTTCAGATGCGCCTAGATTAACTTCAAAATAGCATATCTTGAAGGTAAAAAATTCTTAATAGCTCAATGGTGAAATAATTGAAATTTTCTGGCATTGATTGATATTGAGTTAGAATTTCTTAATTATGTAAGTGAATAATTAACCTTATTCCCTTTAGAATTTTGGCTTCAGAAATTTGTTATTTTTTGGCATTAAAAGCATGATTTTTGGAGACCTCTAATATTTATTTTACATTTTTGAAGTTTAAAATATAAATAGAATTAATTTGGGCCATTCGAATGGCGCCTCAGGGCCATTGATCAACATAATACAAATGTGATAAGGTATGTGTGTGTGTGTATGGTAGTAGAATACACTCATATTTCTTCTTAAATCCACCTAACTCGATGCCACCCTTTATATTCTCTCTCCTCCCTTTTTTCTTCATTTTTTACTTGATACACCTAAAAAGCCTTCAATAATTACATGGAAACAAATCCTTAGGACATCTAAAACATTATTCTAGCCTCATATTCACAAGAAATAGAGGTTTTGAGGTGAAAATAGAGAATTAAAAGTTTAGGATTTTAAACGCCTAAACTAAATCAAGCCTTGAATCTAATACTGAGCATTTTTCTTGGTAGCTAGGGATGCTTTAGATCATGAGTATACTTTTTATTTTCAAATTTGGATGTGTGTATAGTTTTCTAGGAATTTTTCCAATTTTTGACATATTATGAAGTTAGAGAACATAGGCAAAAATAAGAATCGAGGCAAGGAAAAGCTATGAAATCAATCGTGAGACATTGTAAAACATCTCTATAAGTGTATTTAATAAAATATGTACCTTTAAATATGAGTTTACAAATTCAATAATGGTGTGCATTTAGGGTTTTAGTGTATTTAGGGGTTAGGATAACCCTAAATTTGTTCCTAGGGTATTTTAGGGCTTAATGTATGTTATAAACTTAACTAAATGAAAAATAAAGGAAAAATGAGCTAAATACAGAAGATTGAAAATGATAAATGTAATATGGAACTTTAAAGACATAGTAGGAATTTCCTAATTTGTTGTATAATTAATGGAACTTATAGTGTAATGGCCTAGAATGGATAACTGGAAGATGTATTGAGAATGTATATTGATGATGTCATGAAATGGTGTATGTGTATTCATGAAACATGTATGTATGTGTGATCACATTTATAGTGCACAATATATGTGTACATGTATACATTAGTGATAATAAATAACAACCTAATAATTTTAATGAATAGCATGTGAATAGCAAATAATGGATGTCAATGTTTGTAACTTAGATGGTAATATGAGCATACTAATGAGTAATAACAATTGGAAATGACAACATGCATAATAAGACTCGTGATAAGAGATATGTAATTGGTGCTGACAAGACACTAAAGAAAATAATATTGTGACTATGAATCATGTAAAGGATAAATAACAAGATCAAATAAAGAATTGCTTATATATGTTAGACAACATGCTAGATAGATTAACTGGTCAACTAAGTGATATATTACCTGCAAGGACACTTTGGTGTCATTGTTATTGAAGATATTAGTACTTGTTTATATTAGATTATCCTCATATAGGCATAGTTGCTAGGAGGTTCAAAAGAACCACCACATATAACTATAAGCAGGTATGGCTATTAGGAGGTTTAATAAGACCACTGCACACCTATATGTGGCCATATTGATATTACTTGCTTATTCCTTTATTTTCATACATGTCTAGCTGCAAGGAGGTCTAATAGAATAACTACACATATTCTTATATGGGTGTAACCATCGAGAGGTTCAGTAGGACTATTGCACACCTATGGTTATATTGGTTTTATTTAATTACTAGATTTTTATGAAGTTATAGCCATGATAAGGTCTAATAGAACCATTGCATATAACCTTAAGTGGTTATAGCTATTAGGAGGTTCAAAAAGACCACTACACATAACTTTCTGGTGCAATAGCTGAGGTATAAAATATGGGCCATTTCATACATGATCCTGATATCTAGTATTGGGATACGTATCTTCTAGATATGGGCTAAAAATGAAAATCACGTAATTGTGAAGTAAAGATGTGAAATGAACAATTAAATAATTAGGTATTAGTAACAAAATAAATCGAAAATATTTTATATAGATATAATAATTGTCAGACATATGGCCTAATAATGACATGTAAAAGTGAAGGGATTAAATGTGTTTACACATTATGATTTAAGACAAATAAATAACATAAAAAAGAGTATATGCTAATATAGTTATATCATAATTGGAAATAATTAGATAGTTACATTAGAGGCATGGAAATATACATGCATGATTTATAACCTATTTTATTATTGTAATGATGTGTGTCATAAATTCTTATACATATGTGCGGATGTTTTAATCAATACACTGCTAAGCGTTATACTTAGCACATCCTTTTTCCTCGATACATAAGTTGTAGATAGTTTTAGCTTCAGAACCAGCCTCAAAGTAGTAGCATAGCCCAAATAGCCTCTAATTGGTATAGCCTTATATTTCTTTAGTGTGATGTAAAAGTAGCTAGTGGCGCTCATATGTATATATATAGGGTGTGGGTCTAGTATATTAATGTGCATGTATAATTTATTAAACACATTATTTATGTATTCTAAATAGATAGTTATTAGTAGTATATGGTTAATGTCCATGTATGATTAAGAAGTTGTGATCTTGTGATTGCAATGTATGCTGTAACTGAGATGTGATTGATGTGTGCTACTAATTGATAAGGTTGAAAGATTAGAAAAACCTAAGAGATTGAGTTTGGATATTTTATAGAAGTGCCATTTTCACAAGTTTATTTCAAGGCATGTCACTAGACAATCATTATGCTCAGATTTCAATTAAAATTGAATAGTAGGGTCTTATACACTTATATGCTTTACATTAGTTTTAAAGCTACACTTAGGCCCTAAAAAGCTCATAATGTAAGCATACAACAAGGGAATATAAAGATAATGGAAAAACTGGTTAACATGCCATCTTTTATTTAGACTGGCAATAGCTTGAGTAGAAGGTGTCATAATTTGGCATCTCTCATTTGGATTTGACTACTAAGTCAGTGAGAGGTGCCACATTAAGAGCATAAAAATGTATCTTGACTTGGAACTATATTATTGGTGGGTAGGAATGAAGTGGAATGTAACTAAATATATGGCTTGATGCCTTACATGTTTGCAAGTGAAAGCTAAGCATCAAGTTCCTTTTGTATTGCTTTATCTGATAGCAATTTTAGAATGAAAGTGGGAGAAGGTTACCATGGATTTTTTTTATAAGGATACCTATGACTAAAAGCAATTATGATGCTATATGGGAAATTATGGATAGATTAACTAAGATAGCATACTTTTTCCTAATCGGAATGGATTATTCCTTAGAGAAGTTGGCATAGTTTTACATAGAAGAGGTTGTGAGATTATATAGTGTGCCATTTATTATCATATCTGATTGAGAACCTGGATTAATTTTTAGATTCTGAAAGAAATTGTAGGATACTATGGGTACCCACCTCACCTTCAATTCAACCTTTCACCCATAAACTGATGGATAATCTAAGCGAGTTATACAAATACTGAAGGATATGCTATGGAATTGTGCCATAGAGTTTAAGATAAGCTGGGATTAGTATTTGCCTTTTGTTGAATTTACCTATAATAACAACTATCAGGCTAGTTTAGGCATGGCTCTTTATGAGGCCTTATATGGCAAGAAGGTTAAAAGCTATTGTAGATCGATAGAAATCATATCATGACCTGAAATAAAAGGACATTGAGTATAAAGTCGATGAAAAAGTATTCCTTAAGGTGTTACCATGGAAAAAAATGCTCCGATTTGGTAAAAAAGGCAAGTTGAGTTTAAGATTTATCGATCCATATAAGATCACAGAACATGTGGGATGAGTAGCTTATTAATTAGCTTTGCCATTAGAATTGCAATAAATTCATGATGTATTCCATGTATGTATGCTAACTATACCGATCAAACCCTTCTCATGTGATACCCATGGAGGAAATTTAAGTATAGTCAAATTTGACCTATAAAAAAGAACCTATACATATCGTGGCAAGAAGTCAAATAATTAAGGAATAAATTAGTACCATTAGTAAAAGTGTTATAGAGGCACCACAAGACTGAAGAGGCTACTAAGGAAAGCAAAGAGTTGATGAAGGCTCAGTATCCTCAGTTATTCTCACTAGGTAAATTTTGAGAATGAAATTTCTTAACAGGGGAATAAATTATAATGCCTGAGAATCTCAAATTTATGAATAGTACTTCTCAAGGCATGAATAGTGTTTTCCAAGTAATCGAGTCACATTGAGGTGGTCGAAAGAGAGTATTAGTCATAGAACTGAGATGGGTAAAATAATGATGAAAATGAATTTATTAGCACTAACCACTTAAAATTTTTCATGTTAATAACTAGTAAATAGTAACTTGAGTTTGCAGCAAGTTGTATAATGGTTAGGATGTACCTAGACTAACCCAAAAATAGCATGACCTGAATGTCAAAAATTCAAAAGAGTCTAATGTGGTGAAATCAAAATTTTTCAAAGATAGATTAGTGTTTTATTTGAATTTCTTGAAAACGCAAGTGAATAATTGACTAAATTCCCTTTGGCACTTGGACTCAAGATTTTAAAGGTTCCTAAATTGAGAATTTCTATAATTTTTGACATTTAAAGAAATAAATTTTGAGGCATTGAACACTAAAATCACACTTTTTAAGTTTAAAATATAAACATGATTAATCTGGACAATCGGATCACCATGTGGTGCGATCTAAGCCATCCAAGCTCTTAATATAAAAGTATGGCATTTATGGGGGAGTGTCACATGTGAGAGAATCATCTTCCCCCCTCCCCCCTCCCCCAATTTCCCATGGAACCCAATGCCACTACTATAACTCCCCCATTTTCTTTTTTCTTCCATTAAAGCCCTAAATCCAAGCCATTTTTGCAAGGTGAACCCCTTAATTTTGCCTACTTAATCTTTTGAGCATGATTTTAGAGAGAAAAAGGTAAGGGATTATTTAATTTAAGGACTTCTAACACTTGATTAACAGTGACAAGTTTTTAAATAAGCAGTTTTTCTTAAGGTTTCATATTTTTATTAGTTAGTATTTAAAGTCTACATTAATAATAAGTGATTAAATTTCAACTTAGACATAGGTATAATTTTTTTATGAATTTTGTAAAATAAAAACCTATTATATTTGTAGAAAAAGAGAGAGAACTATTGGATAAAGGCAATGACAATGCTTGAGAGGTGCAATTAGAGTTCATTAGAGTTTATCATAAGTGAATTTAATGAAAACTATGTTTTATGTTGGTTGTTTGCATATTTCAAGTATGTGAGCATATGTATGGACATGGTGTAATGTGTGTGTA
>CANXYI010704936.1:0-28667 GCA_948208565.1 Hura crepitans
TGCACTCTAGGGGCTTTTACGGCTTTTAACACCTTCACAAATCAATTTCTAACACATTTAAGGGATTTATAATGGTAAGACATAGGAAAGCTTACTTAAAACATTGAAAATGGAAGGGAGAAGTAGAAAATGATGTCAAGCAACAAAGGTAAGAATGGAAAGAGAAAGAAGGAAGGGTGAGTGTAAGTGACCAAGTGGCCACCTAGGTGTCACCTTAGGCCTTTATAGTGGCTGAAGTGGCATAGGTAGGGCCCACATGCCACCTGAATAACCCAAAAAAGCTTAATTTCAGTAGAAACTTTAGGGAATTTTAAAAAATCACTCAAACCTCCAAAAATCATCATATTTATTTTAAAAATCCTTGATTAGTCCTATTTAGAGGCTCATAAAATTTCATAGCCAAGTTCCATCGACATGATAGTTAACCAATTACCTCAGTTTATATGCAAAACTCTAAAATTAAGAAAATTTACAAACGACCTCAGAATCTAAAAGTTCTTTCACTAATAGACTTGAGGGAATTTTTAACCTTTAGAGTATGACATTTTTAGGTCTATTCAAGCATAACACGAGTCAGTCCTAGCCTGACTCAATCTAAGCCTATGACCTACTAAATTATAGCCTAAAATAATTTATTGGTTCTGTTAAATCTTTAAATTAAGTCAATTTCATCATTTTATGGGCTCTTAAAGTTTCATGACTAGTACCCCTAACTCAAGCCTTGTAAAGGTGACCTGGTACTCTAGGAAGACTTTCTAGCCTTAGTGGTACTATTCATAGAGCCTCGATTTACGAGCATTACAATTTAACTCAAAATTACCTTAGCATTTGGTTAAGTTAATCTAGCATTTATATTCCCCCTTTATTGAATTTAGCTCTACATTAATTCAATATCACAAAATCAACTTTTAACAACTATTTTCATCTTTTAAGTTCTAAACCTATATTTTTAGGATTCAACTACTCTTTAATCTAAAGACTTATCTTTCTTTTCCTTAAAAACTCAATTGTATATTGATTTAACAACTATAATATGACAATATAATCCTCTCGAATTCAGCTTCACACCAATTTAACCAATATCACAATAATGTTATCATAGGATTTCATCTATAATTGATGAAAGCTAGGTATGCCATTACCAATTTATTATATTGAATAAATATTAATTTTTTTATCTCTTTCATAAGATTTAGCACAATGCCCAATCCAACATATTCAAATTCAACCTAATGCCCAATCTATAACATACGAATTTAGCTTAATGCCTAATCTAACATACTCGGGTTGAGCTCTAAGCCAATCAATAACACACTTGGGTTTAGCCAAACAAGCCAATCCATAACATATTCGGGTTCGGCCTAAGAAGCCAATCCACAATATACTTGGGTTCAGCCTAATGAGCCAATCCAAGACTCTTGAATTTAGCCTAACAAGCAAATCGACTCTAATTAAATTTCACCTACTTGAGGCAGGCATTCACATTTAATGTAGTCTTATAGCAAGGTAAGTATCTCTAATTAAGGTACTTTTTTATGTACCATTTTAATTTATGCATTTTCATAGCACACACCAAAGTGGGGGCAATTATAGATGCCCTAATTTTTAGGCCTATAATGATAACCAAAGGCAAGCTCTGAAGTAATGATGCAAACCACTTAGAAACCTAGTCTGTATGGACTACTATGGCATAGGTCTATCAGAATATAATACCACTAGGTTGCTACCAACCCACTTAGACTTTATTAAGCCTAAGGCCTATGGTCTACCCAAAAAAGTCCAATTTTATGTTCGTATGAACTAATTTAAACCTAGCCCAAGACTTAGCCTAAAGCCTATGGACTAGTAGGAAAGCCCATAATCTAGGTCTGCATAGACTTATCAAAATGAAAGCTTTCAAAAGCATGAGCTTCCTATTCAGACTATGTTTCCTAATCCTAAAAGGATTCTAACTCCTTTTAGATGGGAAATCTTTCCCTTAAACCTATAAATACCCCTCTTAGGTATGAGAAGAGAGAAGGGCAAATTAGAGAAGCCAAAACCCTACTGTCCAAGAGTCTAGGAGAAGACTCCAATGTAGGATTTGTGCTACTAGACTTCAACCCATACTTAAATTTTCATTCTTTCCTAAAACATTATAATCTTATATTGTTGCTTAAGAACTTTTTCATAAGGTAAGATCTGAGGCCTCCTACTGCACATACATCAAACATTTGTATTACTTCATATGAACCCATGATCTCCTGTGATTGATTATAAGTTAAGTGATTCCATGTTATCCCTATATTGATCATAGGAGTAGGCCATTGTTATATACTACTTCATGGTGTATAATTGACTCTTGGGATGTTGTGATTATTCTGTAATTTTGATTCTATTCTTATAGACCTATCTTAAAGCATGCTCATGTTTGCATGAACAAAATATGTTGATATATATAATTAAATGTCTGTGCAGACTAATATTTGACATTATTTTAATAATATCCTATGTGTGGTGTATTATGCATGCTACCTTTGACATGTTTATATGTTGTTATATCTTATGATTATCATATGTACAATATTGGCATAATGGAACTGACGTATGTCCGTGCAGACTCCCTTTCACAAGGAACGTGGTCTGTATAGATGATTACATTTTGTATTTGTTTGTTATTAGTTAATGATCTGTAAGAACTCCCTTTTATAAGGAATGTAATCTATATAAATGATCATATCTTATATGTATTTATACTATTTTATAGTCCACACAAACTCCCTCTCACGAGGACCGTTGTTCGCACAGACAAGTGCATGTAATCTTAATCCTTATATATGTATGTGTATTCCCTTTGTGATCAACAAATCAATAGTTTTCCCAATAATGACTCTCTTAAACATGTATTATAATTCACCTATATTCATGTTGAATAATTTTATCCTTCCTTAGTCTTAATGCACCATTATATGTTGTTTTTGACTTTTTTTTAGGTTAAAGTAACCATTCTAATAGGATGAAAGGTCTAAATGAACATACTAACCCTTATATGCAGTCTGCATAGATAGACTATAAGTTATATTAGGTCTACATAGACTTGACGATGTATAAATAAGACCTATTATATGCCATGAACTATTTCAATTGGTCTTGTACCTTTTATTTCTCTTGGTTATTTTAGGTTGTAATAAGTAGCTTAATAACTTATTTTACAAGCCAAAATGCTTAACCTCACATTAATGGGTTCCATATAATTAATTGGTGTTTTTTTCATAATAAAATGATTTTAAGTTTTCTCTAATAAAAATCACATGAAAAATATATTTTAACGAAGGCCAATCTCCTAAAGATGGGAGTTGGGCAATTACCATTAATTCCTATTGAATTATGGCTAGTTGTCAGATCACACCATAATCAAGGAATGACCCAATTTCTAAATTTACAATATATTATTATGATTGTTGTATACTTTAAATACTGTAATTTACTTTCTCTACATGAAAAGGTGATATAAATGTTTTAATTGTAATGCATTCTTTCTTGATATGGGATTGACAAATGTTACAATATAAAGGAAGGCATATTATTAAGGCATAAATAAGATCTAATTCTAAACCTTTCTAGGCAAAAAATTAGTGGCCTTAGTGCAGAGCTAGGTGGTGACTCTAAACACAAACTGCTCTCATCTCTAGTAAAATTTAATAAATCTACAATGTTCTTTCTTTTTCTCCTCTAGTATCTCTTTTGCTGTAGAAGTTTATGCTACTAAAGAGGTGAACTCTCTGATTTTCATTATGGCCACTTGTAATTTAGTATCACTATTATGGATGGGGCTCTTTTTATATTTTATCCCTCTATAATATGGTTCACTTAGCAGTGAGTGTGAGTCACCACTCGGGTGGTCAATTCGGGAAGTAAACCAAAGAGATTCTAGTGTTTGGGAATTCCTCTTATTTATGCCCACTATTTAATATCAATTTTATATCTTAATAGTTTTAATTTTTATCAATTTCTTTAAGCATGCGATTATTACGATCAATACAAGCATATTCACATATAAAAAAGCAATTAAATTAATAATTAAAGCAAGTAAAGATATCATACATTTAAAGGAAATAAAATCATACATATCCAATATACATGAAATCATGCCAATTTATTGATTCGAGGACATTGGCTTGTTTGTATTTAAAACCATCACTAAAACTCATTGTATCCAATTCTAATGGTTTTAATTTGAATATTTGGAGAACCAATAACCTTTTCCCCAAAATTTATACAATGAGTTTTAGTGATGGTTTTAAATACAAAAAAGTTTATTACTCCAAATATTCAAATTAAAACCTTTATTATTACTTAAAAGATCATTTTATCCAATTCTAATGATTTAAGGCAATTTGGGACTTTGGTCCTAAAGCTCTTCATTTTATGCGATTAAGCCCTTCTTTTCTATAAAACATTCTTTATTGCGACTTTGATTATTTAATCATATTAAAATTATTTTGAATCTACCTATTACAACATGCATGGAATCATACATGGAAATATTTAAAATGAATACAACTTAAAATCCTACTATAAGAGATCTACAAATGGGTAAAAACAATTATTTATAAACCCAATATACATATAGAAGAAAAGAAGATAAATGCATTAGAACTAAAATATGTCATCATGGACAATAAAAGCATGCACAACTTAGGTCCGCACGAACCTAAAGCATCCATAAAATCACCTAGAAAATAATATAAGCTAACCACGACCATAATAAACTACAAGTTCACACAGACTTTAAAAGGAAGTTATAAGCATAAAAATAAGTCTGCATGGACATAGTTCCCTTTATAGGAAAGTTCATGCAGCCTCACACATGCACCCAAAAAGGTGAAAAAGAAGCAACTAAAGCCTACTCTACAAGCAATAAAAGTGAAACACAACAAGAGAGATATATGTATGAGAATGAACAGAAATCACAACAATCTAAAATAAATAAACATGTGCAAAAGGAAATAAAGAAAAGTTATAGAAATGTTCTCCCCTCTCTAAAGGGTAGACCCATCAAATTAGGTCTTTTAATGCCCCTTCTTCATAGAGGGTCCTAAAAAAACATCAAATATGCAAAATAAAAGGACTGAACCGGAATATTACTCCAAATATAGGTTCATACAGACCAAATGTATGAGGACTTTAGTTTACACAAACTCTAGTCATCATGAAAACAAGTCCACATAGACTTACCATCAGGTGTGTAGTAGAAAGCTTTTATTAAAAATAAAAATAATAGAGGTATCTACTCTCTAATGGAGTAAACCATCAAAATGGGTCTTTTAACAATCCCTTTTCATTGAGGGTCCTCAACCTCAAACGAAAAATGAAGAAAACTTAAAAAGAATGATGAAAATACAAAAAATAAGACTTAAAAATAAAAAAAATACCAATAAAAGAGAGGGAGTAGGGACCCTTATAAGGGTTTCCTTAGGTATTTACTATAAATGGATGATTCCTTCAATAATATAAGGTTAGGCTCCTTCCAAACAAAACAAAATGGACTTTTTTCAAGGTTTTAAGCTTTAGCTATAGAGATTTAGGGTTTTCTAGTTTTTTTTTATAAGGAGGAAAGGAAAAAGATGAGAGAAATGGCTGCTCCTAGTTTTTTTTAAAAAAAATCCAAAAACCCTTAAAAAATTTCCCATTTCTCTCTTTAAACTAAGCTTTTATACCTTTCTTGCCAAATAAGGCACATGGTCCCCCCAAGGGATATTCCCCCAACTATTTGAAGTGTACTCCCAAGGTTCCCTAGTTATAATTAGGTCTGTACAGACTTAAATGTTGTAGTCTACATTGACTAATAGGTGAATTCACACAGACTTAGTCCTTATATAGTGAAAGTCATACCGATATAGATAGCCTTTGTGTCAATTAGATCTTTATAAACTTGTTATCTTTATAAACTTAGTTCATATGGATATCATAGGATGTCCACTGGGCATTTTTCTTAGGCTTTTTGAAGGTGGTTTAGGTTCTACCTTTTAGGTACTTTGCTTTATTTGTGGGCCTCCCCTTACATCTCTCGAGAAATATCCGGCACCTATAGGTTTTATTATTAGAAACCCTCTAAACTAGGAAGCATCTCAAACTCCTATATCTATATTTAGCCCTACTTTGATGGGGCTTGAGAACTACACATGTCAAGTCACATTAAAGTTCAAAAAAAAGGAAAAGATGTGTACCTATGCCTTAAAGTTGGTTTTGAGAGCTCCCCCTACTCAGTAGGCTAAGTTTTAACCCTCTCTAAGACCAAGTGTTCCTTTTGCTAGGTAGGTGTAAGTTTTAACCCTTTATAGGACCAAGCATTCCTCTTGCTAGGTAGGTGTGTTAAGATATTCTGAGTTATGAGTTTGAACCCTCTATAGAACTAAAAGATCCATCTACTTGGTAGGTGTGTTGGGTATTCTAAGTTGAGAGTTTTAACCTTCTCTAAAACTAAGAGTTCCCTCAACTTGGTAGGTGAGACACTTATTAGCTTGATTCGAGAGCTCCCTCTACTCAATAGGTATGACACTTGTTAGCTTTAATGACTGAAGCTACCCTCTGGGCTTATTATTGAAGCTACTCTCTAGGCTGTTGCCTAAAACTGCTCTCTAGGATATTATCTAAAGCCCCTCTCTAGGCTATTGTCTAAAGTTGCTTTCCAAGCTATTGTCAAAGTCATTTTTTAGGGTGTTGTCTATAACCACTTTTTGGGATGTTATCTAAAGATGCACTTTAGGTTATTGTCTAAACTTGCTCTTTAGGCTATTAGTTAGAGCTAGTAAGCTTGGAACTAAAGGGAAAGGCAATGTAATGTGTAGCGATGAGCTAGTAAGCTTACCATCTACATTTACTCTTGCTAAAGTGTGGAGTTATTGTTCCACTTTCTAGGAGTAAAGATTCATTGTTAGTGGTTTGTCAGAGGCAAAGGGATGAATGCATACTTATGGTGTTTTATATTTTACCCCTAGGGTCCTAATTGTGATTGTTCTTACTGGTGTGCAAGACTTCTTGCCTCTTTCTGCAAAAATAAAAGAAATTCACTATTAATCTCTTACATTATGCTGGAAAGGTGAATGTTTACCCATTCATGTGATTATGTTGTTTGCAATTCCTTTGTTGTTCACTGTATCCTGGTGATTCTCCCTAACATCATAGGGGAAGCTCGATATTTGATAATTTTACCAAAAGAGTGATATCAGGACATATAAAGGGCTTCTGTGCTCACAAAAGCATATATATCCTCTATTTCAAGCTAAAGGATTAGATATTTAACTGTATTTAAAATAATGTGAGCACTCATGTTGTATGTATGCATGTGTTTACATGATGTAGCTACTTATGATTGATTGTTAGTGGAATATGTATACTCTAGTGAATGTTGATTTGAAGAACTGTAAAAATAGGTTAAGACGATGGAAGCCGAAGAGATCAAAAGCTCTGCTCTTGTTGCCCACTTAAGTTGGCAAAGGTGTGATAGGGTTCGGTTACCATTAGGGCATGTATCATCTTCATATATATTTTAGTAGTGGCTTTAATCTAAAGGGATGTAAGATTTATGGTTTGTTAAGGATTAAGGTGAATTATTAGTTCACAGACAAGCGATGCTCACATTAGCCTAAGGCCTACCAAATCGTCATGTATCATATGTTTATTTATTTTTATTACTATTAATTTTTTTTTATTTATTTTTTTCCTTCTTTCTTTGCCCCAATTTTTGCTTAATGCACCTTCTAAAAGAGGTTTCCACATTAGTAGGCTGTACATTAATTTTTGCCTAGTGTGCCTCCTAAAGGAGGTCTTCACACTAACAGGCTACATGACTTTTGCTTAGTACACCCCCCATAAGAGGTTTTCACACTAATAGGCTTTCTTTTTTTGCTTTTTTTTAAAAAAAAATGCTAGACATAGTTTAATGGTTTGTGATTACTCCATGCGATATAAAATAGGAAGACAACACAAAGGATATGCATAATGAATATAACCATAACATCATTAAATGAAATTAAAAATTTGTTGAATCCTTTAACATTTTAACAAAAAATAGTTTGATTACATCATTATGGTACCTTTGTTATCAGTTAGCCATCATGAGTTTTCTTAACTAACCATTTTCTCTCAATCCCCTAATTTTTGCCTGGACTGCCTATAGATTTATTGCATTTTACTAGGGACGAGAATGATTAGTGTTTGGAGTCACCACCTATCTCTACTCTAAGACCACTAATCTTTTGCCCAGAAAGGGTTTAAAATCATACCTTATTAATGCCCTTATAATATACCTTCCTTTATATTCTAACATTTATTAATCCCGTATCATATGAGCAAGTATTTATATAAAGCATTCGTGTCACCTTTTCACTGAGAGAAAATAAGTTGTAGTATTCAAAATATATAACAAGCATCAATATGCATTAACATCAAGAAATAAAGTAATTCATTAGATGTTGTTTGACCTGATAATTACCCATAATTTTATAGGAATTGGGGGTAATTGCCCAACTTCTATCTTTTGGAGATTAGCCTTTGTTAAAATACATTTTTATATGACTTTTATTAAAGAAACTCAAAACCATTTTATTAGAAAAAATGCCAATTAATTATGTGGAAAACCATTTGATGTGAGGTTAGGCTTTTGGCATGTAAAATAAGTTATTAAACTACCTAATAAAACCCAAATAATCAAGATAATTAAAAGGGTACAAAATTAAATGAGATAACACAAGACATATAATTGGTATCATCTTCACATTGTTAAGTCTTTATAGACTCATTATAGCCTCAAATCTATGTCCATGCAAACTATAACATATTAATATAACTATCCAAACCTCAAATCCAGTAAGAATAGTCACTTGTTCACAACTCAAAAAAAAGGTCAGTAATACAAAATAACCATGAAGATCTAATGACAGAATGGTAACATCATGTGTAATGCAAATAAGACTAATCAGGATGCATGCTTAAAAGAATAATCATAGAAAACTATAGATTTATTAATCATAGGGAGTATATAAACATATACATATATTTACAAGGACTAGGATTACAAATAGACATCTGTATGAACTACGGTCCTTATAAAAAGGGAGTTCGTGTAGACTATAAAACATAACAAACACACCTAAAGCATGATCATCCATATGGATTATGTTCCTTATGAAAGGGAGTTTATGCAAACTATATAATAAAACTAATGTACACAAAACGTAGTCATCCATGTGATTTACATTCCTTGTGAAAAGGAGTCCATATGAACTACAAAATAGTTCTAACATACCAATTATTTTTATATGAAAGAGTGTATAACCACGTGATATAACAACATTTAAATAGACCAATATGGCATATACAATACATAATATGCAAGAATCAAGCAAAGCAATATTACATCATGGTCCACATGAATGCCGCGTCACACGCATATCAATATATTTAGTTCATGCAAACATAATCATACCTCAAGATAGGTCAATATGATTAGGATTAAAATAACTAAATAATCACATCATGTCATCCATCAATTATACACAATAAAATAGTTTAAGATAATGACCTATTCTTATGATCAATGTGTGGATTACATAGAATCATCGCACTTATAACCAATCATAGGAGATTGTGGGTCTATATGAATGGTATGAATGTATATTATATATACAGTAGGAGGCTTTAATCTCACCTTGTGAATGAGCTTCAAGCAATAATGAAAAAGGTTGGATTTTGGAAAATGTTATGATTTTGGTGTGGGCTAAAGGTCTAGTAGATTGATCCTACTTTGGAGTCCTCTCCTTGACTCTTAAAATAGTGGGTTAGGAGCCTATTGATTGTCTCTTTCTTTTCTTGGTTCCTCCCCCTTTCCTTTCACTTTTGATAAGGGTATTCATAAGCTTTAATGGGTAGCTCTACCATTAAAAAATGTAAAGTCCTTTTAAGATTAGGAGATAAAGTCTAAATAAGAAGTTTATGCTTTTGGAAGCTTTTTGTTGGCAAGTCCATATGGACTTTGGGTTTCAAGTCCATGCAGACCTAGGCTTTTGGTTTACCCTAGTGGTTCATAAGCTTTGGGCTTAGTTTTAGGCTGAGTCTACTAATATCCATGTGGATTGGGCTTTGGCTTATCCTTGCGATTCTTAGGCTTTAGGCTTAACTATTCTGGGCTCAGTCTATTTAAGTCTATACGGATATGGGCTTTGGCTTGTCTAGGTGGACTTTGGCCCATGGGCCTACTGTTCTAATCTAGATCTTGGTTATTTGGTGTGGACCTTGTGGCTCAAGTTCAAGTAGACTTACACTAGGTTAGTCTATATGGACTTGGATTCTAGGCAGCTTGCCTCGTTGCTTGAGCCTATCTCAGGTTATCATTGTAAGCCCAAAAGTAGGGTGTCTACACTACCTTGTGCAAGGTTTTCACCCCAACGAGGTGCTTTAACTATTGCTTAAGCTGCCCTTTTTTGAGTTTTCAACCTAACAAGCATTTTTTTAATAAAAGAACTTCTATAGTTGATCAACATTGATAGGTTCCTTAAATTCATTTCCTTCTAAGTTCGCAATCTCTGTGGCTCCTTTTGATAACAACTACTTAAGCATGTAGAGACCTTTCTAATTGGGTTTGAATTTCCCTCACAGGTCTACTACACCAATCTTGGATTATTTCAATATCAGGTCTCTTGTTTTCAATGTATGAGGCTTTACTTTTTTATTAAAGGCTCACATGATACACTTTAAATAAAACTAGTTATGGTATAAAGCTTGCATCCTTTTGTCATCCAAGAGAGCTAGCTATTTGGGTTTGTTCTTTATCCACTCTATTTTAGGTATTTTAGCTTCTAAAGTACCTCTTAATGACTGAATTTTTATTTTAATAGGCAATACAACTTCTAACCTATAAACTAATAAGAACGGCATGGCTCCTATAGAAGTCCTGACTATGTCCTGTATCCCATAATGCAAAAGCTAGTTTATCAGCCTAATCCTTGTAGGTGTCTATCATTTTTATAGATCTTCTTTAAGTTTTTGTTTGATGTTTCCATTATGCCATTTGCCTAAGGTCTATAAAGAGAAGACTTATGATGTTGAATCTTGTATCTTATCAACAAATCCATGGTTGCTCCTTAGAATTATACTCTATTATTAGAAACTATATGGTGTGGAACCCTATATCTATAAATCAATTGTTTCTCTATGAATTGTGCCATCTGCTTTACCCCTACATGACTGTAAGAAATAACTTCTACCTATTTAGAGAAATAATCAATTGCAACTACAATATACCTATGGTTGTTTGAAGCTATTGGCCTTATCTCTCTAATAGCATCTATTCCTTAAGCTGCAAATAGCTAAGAAGTTGTTAAGATATGCAATTCTACTAACAGAAGGTGTCTTATATCTATATGCATCTAGCATTTTTAACACTTTCTAATGAATTTTTCATAATCTATCTCTATAGTTAACCAATAAAACCCTTACCTTATCACCTTATTGGCTAAACTGAGCATGGTCATATGTATTCTATAACATCCAACATGTGTTTCTTCTAGGATTTTGTTTTCCTCCATTTCACTCACATATCAGAGTTGTAATCCATCTGACATTCTTTGTACAAGTAACCCTCATGGCTAAATTGTCCTACTAACATCCTCAACACTACCCTATCTTTGTTAGAAGCATTTTTTAGATAGGCCTAATTTTCCAAATATTATTGAATGTCAAAATACTAGAGTTTCTTATCAAACCCGTCCATCACCATAATCTTCTCTTTTTCAAAGCAAAGCTTGTTAGAACTATACAACACAACTGGCCTCATATTTACCCTTATTAGATTGTCCCATATTGATACCAAAGTAGCTAATACATCTGCCATCCAATTCTCTTCTCTTAGGAAATGGTAAAAGGTAAAAACTTCAAATTTAGAGCTCAACTTATTAAGAAAATCTGCATAAGGGACTAGTTTATCTTTTTTTATCACCCATTCTCCTGAGGCATGATGTATTACTAACATAGAGTCTCTATATGCTTCTATAGATCTTGCCCCTGAAACTAGTATAGCTTCTAATCTAAAGATACAAGCTTCATATTCTACAACATTGTTAGTTACTTGAAAGTTTAACTTCTTTGTGATCAGGATTATCTCTCCTTCTGGGGTCAACAAAATAACTGTTATTCCAACTCTTTTTTGATTTGTTGCTCTATCGAAGTATACTATCCACCCCTTTTCCATAATGGCATTGAACATCTCATCCAAGATCTTGAATTCAGACTGATCACCCTCAATTGGCTACAGTGCCAAGAATTCAACCACTACTCTCCCTTTGATAGTCTTTTGAGTGACATACTTGATGTTGAATTCCTATAATAATACTAGCCATTTACTTAGCTATCCAATTAAGGATAGAGTGAAATGAAGATGCTTAAGTGGATCATGCCTAGCCACAACTTGCACCCTATATGACTTATAGTAATACCTTAACTTTTGTGAGGCTTAAATCACCGACAGGCAAATCTTTTCTACTTTAGTGTACTTCTCTTCTTAAGGCAAAAATTTCTTGCTCAAATAATAAATAGCAAATTCTACTCCAAATTCATCTTCTTAAGCCTATATAACTCTCACTAAACTTTATTTGATTGCTGAGTATAGAATTAAAACCTGATGTGATTGTAGGGGCCATAGAATTAGAGGACTGATTAGATATAGCTTTATTCTATCAAAAGCTACCTAACACTGTTTATTCCACTGTACAAGGTTTTTCTTCCACAGTAGTTTGAAAATTGGTTCACATATGGCAGTTAGCCTAGTAATAAATCTGTTGATGTATTGAATCCTTCCTAAGAATCCTCATATTTCTTTTTCTATTTTTAGAGTTGGCTTGTCGATGATTGCTTTAGCTTTATTAGATCCACTTTTATGCCCCTCTAACTAATCACATGTCTAAGTAGCTTCTACAGTCACCCCGAACACATATTTTTTTGAATTAAGGCATAGGTTATATTGATTAATCCTTTTGAAGAACTTTTTTAAGGCTTTAAAATGGCCTTCTCTAGTTGTGGACTTAACCGTCATATCGTCCACATATACTTCCACTTCCTTATGGATTAAATCTTTGAGAATTTTAGTTGCCATGAATTGATAAAGTTGCACCCACATTCTTTAACCTGAAGGGCATCACTTGTAATAGAAATTACCCTATTCTATAATAAAGGTTGTCTTAACCTTATCAACAATCTTGTTTAAAAATCATTACACTAAACATACCCATCCATAAAGCTAAACATACTAGCCATAGCTGCATTATCAATCAAAACGTCAATATATGGAAGTGGAAAATCATCCTTGGGGTAAGCTTTATTCAGATCTTGAAAATCTATGCACATCCTTAATCTTTCATCCTTCTTTGGCACTAGGACCACATTTGCAAGCTAGGTAGGCTAGTATACCTCTTCTGAGAACTTAGCCTCAATCTAATTTGGACCTCCTCTTTGATATTTTCAGTCCACTCTGGTCATATTCATCTTAACTTCTATTTGACCACTCTAGCCCCTTCTTGAGTTAGAATGGCATGCTTTGCTATTGACCTATCTATATCAGGCATATCTTGATAGGTCTATATGAATACCTATTTGTATTTTATTATTAATCTCTAAATTTTTCTTTTTTTAAAGGTAATGTTAAATGTAATTAAAATATTTTTAGGTTCATTTTCTATGCCAATATCAAAAGATTTATTTTAATTGTTTCAGTGTCAAATATGTGTGCATGGTTATAATTATGATGCAGTATGTTATTTGGCATGATATAACACAAGTAAGCAAAACCAACAAATATGTCATTAATCTTAGAAACAAAGAGGTCATCAGTCTATACAAGTTTAGTTACAAAGAGTTCATCATTACAAGTAAAAAGATCATCAGCAGTGTCAACTTTAGTAGTAGTATTATCTTTCTTTTTAGATTCACTTTCAAATTTCCTTTCAACTTCCTCCTTAGCAGCTTCATCTTATGCACTTACAAGTTCAATCTTCATGGCTTTATTATGCAAACTTTGATAACAAGGCTCTTTAATGAGTTATTTTGTAGTTTAACATTATTTAAATAGGCCGTCAGCTCGTCTACCTCATCAACCTCTACCTTAATGACAATTATGGTCTTTAAGTTAACAACATCATTAAAAATATAGAATCTTGGCTTTATTACGTTTCCTACTTCAAAAACTTCTATCTCATCACAATAAATCTTTTTAGGGTTCCCGTTCACAAAGTAATAATCAAAAAGGGCATGCACATCATACTTTTTTATAGAGCTTGAATTTTCTCTCTCATCATATTCCAACCCTTTTCTTGACTGGTGAGATTAACTTTCAATTTCCAAGATCAATGATAAGCCCTATAAATGTCTACCAAGACCAGCTCCAGGAAGGTAATCCCATTTTTTCATGATCCCAAAGATTGTAAGATTCACCCAATCATTGGTACTAATCCCTATGACATAAAATCTTGTCAATAATTAGTCAACAACTTGAAGAGCAGCCATAATGTTGTCCCTTGATGCCTTAATGGTGACTATGCCCCCTTCATATGGGAATTTAATCATCTGATGCCAAGTGAATTGTACACCTTCTCGCTTATGAAACTATGGCCTCCTTAACAGTAAGGCAAAACTAGCAGGTATATCTAACACTATAAACATGGCATTATCCATAAAGGGCCTGACCTTGTCTTCAGCCATAAAAGTGCCCTTTCAGCCTTTTAGTGCTATTATCAGAAGCACAAATTTCCAACCCCAATAAAGTCAAATTAGCCTTTTTCATTCCCAGCCTAACTAGTACCTTTAATGGATAAACATTTAGAGATAAACCATTATCCATCATACAACAGGATATTTTCTTCTTATTTACTTCAGCTCTGATGAATAAAAGCCAATTATGACTTCTTCCCTCAATGGGTAGCATATGATCATTGAAGGAAATAACTTCTTTCTTCATCCTTTGTAGAACTTGTAAAACTTCCTGAGGTGTGGCAAAGGTAGATACTTGAGTGAAGTTTCAATCTCAAATTCCTTTCCTTTGTCTATGGATGGTACTTCCAATACTATACAACTACTACAAGTCATCAACTTGACTCCTCATTCCTAGTACTCTCACTCATTACCACTTTAGATTTCAAACTAAAATCATCCTAGATACTAGAGGTCTTACTAGACTCCCTAATAGTGATTTTTCTCTTGAACTTAATCTTAGTGTTCTTTTTCTCTTTTTCACTCTCTTTCCCAGAGTCCGTCTCATACCAAACTCTAGCTATCATTCTTTTTAAACTCTTACCAATCTCACATGTATAAGAAGTACCATAGATATCTTGAAATACCACCCATTTTGGCAACCTAAATTCTAACATAAAAATAAGTGGGGGAATATTATGATAGGACACGTACCTATTCTTCCTTCTTTCCTCAGGGTAAGGGATTTGTTTAGCATTGATTAAATCTTGAATAGCATTCCTTAAAGCTCTATAGGCATTAATAAGATAGCCTGTGTGCTGATGATATTTATAGTATTAATCAATATGATGCCCAGGCAACCCTTTTGACTTAGCTAGCTTAACGAGTAATGGCAGTAACTTTCCTTTTTTTTATAGCCTTTTAAAACACCATGATAGAGGTCATCCTAAGTTAGAGTAGCATCTTTCAACTACCATAAACACATTAGCTATTTTAAGGCCTTGGGTGTTTCCATTGTTTCCTTTCCAACTTAAACCAAATCCTCTTCTTCCCTTTCTAACATAATTTTTGTCTTCTAGGTCCATAGCAACATCCTTCAAAGATTTCTAGTCCTTGATCTCTTTAGCTCTTAACCCGCCCTTTAAATATGGGGTGACATTATAGATGAATATCTTAATTTATTCTACTTCTTTTAGTTTATCCCTTATATTTAGCACTATGGTCTTTTATCTCCCTAAATACTCTATGAAGATCTCATTACCCTTTTGCTTAAGTAGCTCTAAATCTTTTAGTGTCACCTCTACACTAACATTGTAATAGTTTTCATCAATAAAGGCTTTGACTAGCTTACCCCAATCTTCCCTTGTCTTACATTCTAGGTTATGGTACCATTTGAGGGCTTTACTAGTCAATTACATGCTAAAAAGGCCTAAGATTTGCTTCACTGTCAGCCTCTACCCTTTCATGGTGGTTGCATAATGTTTCAGATAGATTCTTGGGTTAGAAGTCCCATCAAACTTACTCATGTCTGGCATGCAAAACTTGTAAGGCAATTGTTCATTACATTGTAGGAAGATATCATTTAGATCAATCCCTTTCCCACTAGAGATGAGCCTTAACATGGCTTCTATCCTGTCTTATAGCTTACAAATGGTAAGGTCTTTTTCTTTAACAATAGGGATCTTAGCAAGAGGAATTTTCCCTACCAAATTTATAACGACCTAAAAATTTGACTCTTATAAATAGTACTTTTTAAGATGAATAGTGCTTTCTGAGACCCGAGTCATACTAACATACCGATGAGAAGTATTAATTACAAGAGAATTTTAGGTAAAGTTTAAACCCAATCTAAAGTCATTCAAATGGTTAAAAATGCTAAATAAGATTTTACGGTAGTATCCTATGAATAGTGCCACAAGCAAAGCTAAACTATAAAATAAATAAAAAGTTTGATCAAAATAATCTAAAAATATTACAACCTAATACTCAAATATTCTAAATAGTCCAATGGCTTTAGAATCAAAATTTTTTAAGTTCTGGAACTATTTTTACCCAATTTTTAGGATAGAAAATATGTTAATTTTTTAGGTTATTGTCGAAATTTGGGCACGAGATTTTGAAATGATTTAAGGCATAGATTTATGGAATTTTGGGGATTAGAATGGAGGAAAATCAACTTTTCTATTAGTTATAATAATTTTTTTAAAGCGAAGAAAAATTATTTTGAGGAAAGTATAAATAGGGAATTTTTACTTTCCTCCCCACATACACAACACAATTCTCCTCTAACCCAAACACTCTAATTTCCACCCCACTCTCCCTCTCACTTTCTCTTTTTAATTTTTCTCTCCTCAGAGAGACCCACTGAGTAAGCTTACACCTAAAATAATGAGCGTTTTGAGATGAGTTCATGGATACCAAAATATCTAAAATGATAGAGTATTTTGGGAGAAAAACTAAAAAGAAACTCGAGGTAAATAGTAACTTTCTCTCTCTTAAGATTTTTTTCTCTATAAATTTTATTTTTCACGGGTTCCTAGAATGTCATAGAGTATATATCTAGGCTTAGAATATTTTTTTAACCTCTAGATTATTTTATAATATCTATTGAAATTCATACCCTTTTGTATTCTTAGATAAAATGACAACTTGAGTCTCCTAAGGCAAAGAGAAGGCTTGAGCTGACTTCAGGGGGTCTTGTACGACCTTAACTGGTATGTGTAATCACTTTAATTTGAGTGAATTGGCATGAATATTAATTATGGTGTATGGACATGAATGTGGAAATAAATGCATGGTGATGATGATTTATGGATAGTTGTTGAATGTATTTGTTATGCATTTGATCAGAATTATGCTCTATAACTATTGTAATATGTGTGAATTGAATTGGTGTTGAAGTTGCTTGGTTTGGGTTTGAAAATGGATGGATTTTCTACAAAAATCACTAGAAATTTGTGTGTTTGCTACTAAAAATAAGGCCTCACAGCCGTGACAATTTAACAGGTCATACCTGTGACCCTTCCAAACCAAAAATCTAGGTTTTTAGAGTTTTAAGGGGGTCATGGCCATGACCTATAAAGGGTCACGACTATGACCCATTTTGACCACTGTTGACCACATAGTGTTTTCTTCATAACTTTTTCATATCTTAACGAAATCTCGAACCATTTTCAGCTTAATTTTTGTCATGATATTGAGAGTATTTTGATCATATTTTAGCCATATTTTTATGAGTTTATTAAATGGTTTCAGGGCTTAAAATGTAAGTCTATATTCTTGAACATTTAGGTTAAAAGCTCTATGATGTTGATAAAATTCATGTTGTACCTCATGTACCATGTGCATATGAATGAACCTTGATTATAAGTCTAATATTTTGAGTATCTTATGATGTTTTCATGTAACTATAAAGCTTATTATAGTTATAAGTGATCATATGATGTTGTTATATTAATTTGAGCCTAAGTTGGTCATGTTATACATAATGTAATTTATGATATAGGCATATGATTTAGGCCATGCTAATGTGCAAAATGGCCAATGAGATAAAGAAATGTCATAAAATGGTGTGCAATGTATAATTGGTATAAATGACATAACATAATAAGTTTAATGATGCCTATATAGTTAGACAACCTAGTTTGGATAGGTTGATCGGTCAATTAGGATTGTAGCAACTGCTAGCATACCTGTGGGTATGAGACCATCGAATCATTGATTTATGTGCCAATAGGCATGAAAGCCTTCAAGCCTAAGATTTACTTATTGATATACATGAGAGCCTTTGAGCCTAACTTTACTTACCTTTATGGTATGTGAGCCTACAAGCCTAAGTTTACTCACCTTTATAGTGTGAGAGCCTATGGGATAAGTTTACTTACCTTTGTGGCATGAGAGCCTATGGCCTTAAGTTTACTTACCTTTATAGTATGAGAGCCTACAGGGCTAAATTTACTTACCTATATAGTATGAGAGCCTTCGGGCCTAAGTTACACATCTATGGATGTAGAGAGCCTTTGGGCTTAAGTTATGCATCTTCGAATGTGGAAAGCCTTTAGGTCTAAGTAATTCCATTATCCAATCTTGTTTAGTTGTCTTATGGATATAGGTATTGGTTAAATGACTAAAATGGCTTGTAATCACATAAATTGTGTTTGTATGTTCAATGGCATTAATATGTGATCTATAGACATAGTATGACCAAATTAGTTTTGAGATTCTTGAATGTGTTCATTTTCATTTTGTATGAATATTTATGGGAATTATATGTGTATACATCTCAAATACTAATATGGATAGCCATAAGGTGCATTATGACACTTATGATCGAAAAATAGGTATGTCACTACTATGACTTTTACCGTGTCTTATAGCCTACAAATGGATAATTGATGAAATGGTGATTTTGGAATAAATGATGCTTAAAGAATAATACTTTATGTATGGGATCCATTATGTCAAATAAATGGTGGTTAATTGATGTTTTAATAATGCCTCAATAAATGTGCCATAAAATGCATTGTTTATGCTTGTATTATACATATTGGCATATAAGACACCATAAATGCATGAACATAACCCTAAAACTAAAGTTGGTTTATGTTGTATGTAAATCATGGAAAAATGCATTTTTTTAATATTAAATTCGGATAGGGTCTGTGTGTATTATAGATATGCTATAATTGTCTTTTTTATAAGTTATAAGTGAGTACACCACTAAGCAAAAGCTTAGCACATTACTTGTTTGTGATGCGTAGGTAATAGGGTAGCAGACTAAAGCTAAAGCTTCTGGAAGTAAGAGACATAAAGATAACCTATGCATGGGTATTTTTGTAATCTTTTTGTAATAGTAGTCATGATGTAAATGTAATGGTATTATAGTTGTGTGCTCTTGTGATCCCAGAGGTATTAGGTCTAATCTATGTTTTGAAGTGGGATTTTGTATTAAATAATTTAACTGTGGATTTTATTTTTATTTTCTCACATGCTGTGTGTGATAATTGATGAAATGTAGGTGAGAATGTTGATTGTGAGAGCTTAAGGCTCATTGTGATATTGTTGTAATTTAAAGGGGTCAAAAAGACCCATATGGGTTAGTGAAGTGTGTTGTGGTATATAGAAGTGTTTAAAAACAGGCAAAAATTTGGGAAAGTGTCCTAATACAGCTATTATGCTATTGAATTTTTGACATGATGACCCTAATGTTTACCTCAATTTACGTGCCAAAAAGGTTTTCAATGTTTTATTTCATCTCTAAGTAAAGAAATGTTTTCTTACATGAAAATTTTAAATTCTAAGTGATTTTGGGTAACAGAACTAGATATTATTTTGCTTGCGCACATCCTCCGTTTGGGTTCGATGTATGGATCGGGCATAGGGTGTAACAAAATTATCCTTGTCCTTGTCTGAATCCTCTATGTAGTCATTCTTGACATTTACCTTGGCAATTTCCTTCTATTTGTCTATGGATTTAGGCACAAGTAGAATCTGGGTCGATGGCAAGGCAAGTGAATAGGGTGTGTTTTGGTTGAGGTTGTTTAATGCATCAGCTTAGGCATTCATGTGTTAGCTCAAAGTAGTTGTCAGAGTAGTAAGCATCTCATTTTTGAAAGCAAATAAGGTGTCATCTAGCTCTCTTCAATTTCTCTCAAAAGCTTGGTTTAACTCTCGATGTGTAATAGGAGCCTAATCTTCCATCTTCTCAATTATTTTCTCTACTATCTCTTTAGCAATGCTTGGTAAAGCAGGTGTGGGTAAACTATGCATAAGCCTACTTTGCTGCCTTCTATAACCTTTTCTTAATAATTGATCAAAGATGGCTATCAAACATAAAGGATTAGTAAATGATGATGGAAATTATCATACTTATATGATGTATGTATGCATATATGCATGACATGCAACATAGATAAACACATACAAGTTCCCTTCCAATATTATTTCCCCCACACATGTGGTCTAGCCATAACTATCTTAGGTAGGCTTTATTTAAGCATTAATAGGGAATGCAAGAATATAAATGGTGCATGGTTTTAAACTAGTAGCATTATGTTTTTTATTTTAAGCATACAAAAGATTTTGATAGTTGTTGTTGGATGAATTTTGACCATTTCAAGACAAAAATTAGTTTAGTTCTTCTTAATTACAAAAGGCCTAATGAATCAAACTTTGTCTTTTTGAGAAAGAGCGAAATTCATTTCACAACAGTAAATACAATGCAATTTATTATGGTATCCTAAGGGAAACATATCTTGGACAATTACATGGGCTATGGTATAGTCCATTTTCAAAGTTATTGTCCTCCAAATAGGGGTCCTTCCCAATAAGTCTTCCCAATCAAGGGTAAGAGTGACCTATTGGTTCATCATTTAATATACCATTGGGTACGAGGCTTGGAATGATGGTTATCATCCCTAACAATCCACCAAATTGAATGAAAATGGTTTCATGCTTTGGGAAGCCATTGGGGGTAAAAAAGGGATGCCTAACTTATTCTAAAGCTCTAGCATCTTATGCAATTATGGGAAATGATAAACCTTAAAACTAGAGATTTGACCAATATTGATTATAGGGCACTTTTGAAGCAAATTGTCATGGGAGACATATCCCTAGTGAAGTTGCCATCCTATGGATGGGGCTCTTTTTATATATTATCCCTCCCCAAGGTAATTTATCCAACGATGTGTGTGAGTCACCACCTAAATGGTTAATCCAAGAAGTAAACCAAAAAGATTCTACTGTTTGGGAGTTCCTCTTATTTATACCCACTATCTAATATTGGTCTTTTATCTTGCTGGTTCTAATTTTTATCAATTTCCTTAAGCATGCAGTTTTTGCAATTAATAAAAGCACATTCAAACAAAAAAAAAGTGATTAAATTAATAATTAAAGCAAGTAAAGATATCATACATTTAAAGTAAATAAAATCATGCACATTCAGCATACATGAAATTAGGTTAATTTTTTAATTTGAGGATATTGGTCCCAAAATCATTTTTATTGGATAGAGGGAAGATTGGTTCCTAAAATGACTTCATTAAGATGTTAATTCTTTCTTTGTTTAGAATTACCTTCTTAGGGGATTATGGAACTTCGGTTCTAAAACCATTATTATAAAGTAAAGCATATTCTACATCAAACAAAACCATTTTGTTATTGGAACATTGGTTCTAAAATCTTTAAAAATTAAAACATTTTTATTAATTAAACCTCTCTTTGTATTTAAAACCTTTACTAAAACTCATTGTATAAACATTATGGAAAAGGACTTTGGTCCTCAAAATATTCAAATTAAAACCTTTATTATTACGTAAAAAATCATTTTATCCAACTTTAATGATTTTGGGCAATTAGGACTATGGTCCTACAACACTTCATTTTTATATAGTTAAGCCCTCATTTTCTATAAAATATTCTTTATTGGTACTTTGGTTATCTAATCGAATCAAAATCATTTTAAATCTACCTAATATAACATGTATGGAATAATACATGAAAATATTTAAAATGATTACAACTAGGAATCCTACCACAAGAGATCCATAAAGGGGTAAAAATAATTATTTATAGACCCAATATAAATATACAAAAAAAAGAAGATAAATCTATTAGAACTAGAATATGTCCACATGGACCATGAAGGCATGCACAACTTAGGTCTACACAAACCTAAAGCAACCATAGAATCACCTATAAAACAACATAAGCTAACCATGGCCATAACACACTACAAGTCTACATGGACTTCAAAAGAAAGCTATAAGCACAAAAATAAGCCTACATAGATATAGTCTCCTTCATAGGAAAGTCCATGTGACCTTATATGTGCACCTAAAAAGGTGAAAAAGAAGCAACTAAAACCTACTCTATAAGTAATAAAAACAAAACATAACAAAAGAGATATACGTATGAGACTAAATAGAAACCACAACAATCCAAAATAAATAAACATATGCAAAAGGAAATAAAGAAAAGTTATAAAAATGGTCTCCCTTTTGTAAAGGGGTAGACCCATCAAAATGGGTATTTTAATACCCCTTCTTCGTAGAGGATCCTAAAGCCAACATAAAAAATGCAAAATAAAAGGGCTAAACTTAAACATTACTCCCGATATAGGTCCATATAGATCAAATGTATGAGGACCTTAGTCTGTATAGACTATAGTCATCAAGAAAATAGGTCTACATAGACTTATCATTAGGTGTGCAGCAGAAAACATTTACTAAAAATAGAAATAACAAAGGTTTTTCCTCTCTAATTGAGTAGACCTATCAAAATGGGTCTTTTAACACTACCTTTTCATTGAAGGTCCTTAACCTTAAAAGAAAAGTGAAGAAAACTTAAGAAAAAGGATGAAAATACAAAAATTAAGACTTAAAAATTAGAAAAAAATATACATAAAGGGCAAGTGGAGGGCCTCTTATACGGGTTTCCTTAAGTATTTACTGTAGATGGAGGATTCCTTCAAGAAAAATGGATTTTTTTCAAGGTTTCAAGCTTTGGCTATGAAGGTTTAGGGTTTTTTTGGGTTTCTTTTTAAAGAGGAAAGGAAGAAGATGAGAGGAATTGCTACTCCTAGATATTTTTTTTTTAAAAATGTTTCTAAAAACCCTAAAAAATGTCCCCTTTCTCTCTCTAGACTAGGCTTTTATACCTTCCTTACCAAATAAGGCATATGGTCCCCCCTAGTAAATATTCGCCTAGTTATCTGGAGTGTGGTCCCGGGTTACCCTAGGTCTGTATAGACTTATGTGTTGTAGTCCTCATAAACTTATATTTTGTAGTCCATGTAAACTAATAAGTAAGTCTACATAGACTTAATCCTTATAGAGTGAAAGATGTATGGACACAGATAGCCTCTGTGTCAATTAGATCCATATGGCATCTTCCTTAGGCTTTTTAAAGGTGGTTTAGGTTCTATCTTTGGGGTATTTTGCTTGATTTGTGAGACTCCCCTTACATCTCTTGAGAAATATTCAGCACCTATAGGTTTAATCATTAGAAACCCTCTAAACCAAGAAGTATATCAGACTCCTGTGTTTGTAACTATTTAGCCCCTTTTTAAACTATTTACATCTTTTTAGCTTTAGTGGGATCCATTTTCCTTTGCATATCAACTAAGCTAAGAAAATTCCTTTTCATATTTAAATATAGATCTATCTTTTTATTTTAGGTCAAGGAAATCTTGCCTCTTTTTATCTAGATAGTGTTATGTGAAATATTTCTTCTTAAATTCCTTTAAGAAAAATTACCAGGTTATGTCTTCTTGTGTTTTTCTTTTACTCACAATTTCCTATCATCTGTATGCTTCAGCTTGTAATAAGGATAGGGCATATACTACATTCTCAAGTTAGGTACAATTAACTACTGAAGTATTTTAATAATCTTTTCTAACTAGTATTCAACTATAATGGGATCATCATAATCTTTTCCTAGGAAATCCTTAGCCCCTATCTTCTTCACCCACTCTAAATATGTTTTCTGAAGAGCTTGTAGGACTTATGGTTATGGCTAAGGTGCTACTAGTGAGGGGGGAGTAGCTACTACAACAATTTGTTTAATGACCTCTACCATCTGTACAACAGTGCTGGTTGTACTAATACTGAATGAGCAGGTGCTGGCTATGCTGCTTCATTAGGCACTAAGGTTTCTGAGTGTGCTGACTCTTAAACTATAGCAAAAGCATGACTTCCTTTATCCTTCACACCAATAGGCTATCTCTATTCACTCATCTTTAATCTATATAGAAAGGAAATTCATAAGCCTCAAGTAGTGTAGACATAGATAATATAAAACTTTAATTCCTAAGGCACTCATGGATAGCTCATATTCTAAGGATCGCCTAAACTTACTCTGATACCACTAAATGTTATACCCCCTACCTAGTCCAGTTACTAGACCCAGCTAAAGGATGACACACACGTTGCTTATTTTAAACTTATTTCCATGTTTTACTCTAGTCATTTTATGAGTGTAGTGTATTTATCATGTACTTTGGTGAAAATCTAGCAGCAAAATGGTTGACTGGAAACCTAATCCAATAATCCTTATAAGAATTTACACTTCATATCATTATGCACTCCATCCTCATTAATGGATCCATTTGATCCCCATAATTATTTCTATGATTTAACATATATGACATCATTCATCTGTTATCATCATCAAGGAGATTATTTCCTTACTTGTATTACAACACACGAGTTTGCAAAATGTATACACACTATTACAATGCTAGTTTCAAAATGCATGTAAAATGTTTCACCAGGTTTAGGCCCACTTTCTTACCTATACATACATGAGTACTATTTATAGATTTATTACAGCTATTACATATACCATACAAACTATTATACAATACTAGAAAATGTGTTGTCTTAATCTACAGTCCCTAGTCTGCACTGCTCCACTTGAGGCTATCACCTGCATTGGTTATCTACTACCTATGTATCACAAATAATGATGTGTTAAGCATAAGGCTTAGAGGTGTATTCAATGAATCATGCACACATATGTGTTTTCTTTAAATTGTCATGACACATAATATGCTAATAATACAAGCACACATTAATAATGAAGAATTATATTTATGTATACTTTATGTTTTTTTTATTATCCTACATTGTACGTTCTATTTATATAATCCGCTTATATCATAGTCTATAGTCAAATTGATTTCCTTTCCACATATTCTTAACTTGCCTTTGTTATTCTTGTTTCAACCATTTCCTTAACTTTCTTCCTTCTTTATTCTTTGTTCCTATTATTAATTTAGTTCAATTAAACTTGATTTATGATACCTAAACCTTTAAGCCACTAATTACTATATTTCTTTCATTATTACATTAGGTTCTAATGTTTTGTAGTTCTTATGCCCCATTACCTTATTAATGAGTTGACTATCTTAGTTTTGTTCTTCCTTACTTCATTTTTGCTTTGCTTATTTACCACAATTTACTTACCTATTTTTAGCATAAACTTACCATGACATACCCCAATACTAGATAACGAGAGTTATAAGTTATGCAATAGTCCACATTTTAGACCTACTCTACTATTACACCAGCAATATACAAGCTTAATTGTGAAGTAACCCTAATAGACCTACACTACTACTATACTAGCCCTAATTTAAATAGTGTGCAATGGTCCACATTTTAGACCTACACTATGGATGCATCCATATTAAGTAAAAAGTTGTGCAGTGACCTAGTTAAACCTATATTATGGCTACATCCACATTAAGTAAAATAGTTGTCCAATGGCCCAGTTGGACCTAAACTATGGCTACACCGCATTAAGTAAATGGTTATGCAGTGGCCCAGTTTGACCTACACTATAGCTGCACCTACATTATCTTAATTTGCAACTACTATAATTCCTTAGATTACTAGTTAACCTATCTAGTAGGTATCTAGATCATATGGGCTATGACTTATTTAATCAGCATTATTTACACCTTACTTGTTTTTAAGTTTTAATTAGTTTAATTCATCCTTATTTATGTAATTTTTCCTTATTATATTGCATGATAGGTCTTTCACTCCTTATGTCCTTTTCTAAGTCAATTTACATCTCTTACTTCATTTCTCTATTTACTTTCACTTACTTACTTGTTGATCTTTTTTTAGTTACATTATAAGACTTTTTTCCTTCTTCTAGTGTCACACCCCTTTTGACATACCCATTCACCAAATTTACCTTAAGTTTTCATTTGATTTCTAATACTCCTTTTCATACATTCCTAAAATACTTTAATTTCCTCCATTTTTAATTATTTGCATTTATCTATTATTGACATTTCTTCTTGTTACCTAAATGTTCATCCTTAATTGTTTATATGTGAATTAACACAATTTATCACATCTAATTATTCCTTTTTTAGTTATACATTTACTTCCACACATTTGAGTTTTTACCATATTGTCTTCTGCATCTCATTTGTGTTGTTACACTACATGAATTTGTTACATTATCACTTACATTTTATAACTTTATAACCACATACAATGCACACTTAATTTAGGTCACACTTCATTATATCATCAGTTTTTCTCTTATTTACATAATTCTATTTCACTTAATTCATTTTCACATCATAATATACTTACATTTAACAACACATGACACCTTATATGTATATATATGCTAACTATACCATTACATACACTCATACATACCATTCAACCAAAGGGACACACACATATTAACTTCTATTTTGTCACCCCAATTCCATTTAACTCATGTTATTATCAATTATATAACTTAACATATACATTAGTTATGCATTTTACACACATGCATGCATAGCATTATAAATTTTATATTAGTATTCACACTTAAATTTCATGAAAACAAAGAAACTATGGCATAATTAATTAAATAAACTTACAGAGACATTATTCAAGGTTCTAAATTCAATTCTATAGCTTTTGTTCGCCTCAGTTCTCATGCTCTGCTAATTTCTCTAAATTCCATAATACTTCAAAATTTAGAAAAAATCATAAAAAAGGTCTACAACTCTAAATCAAAAAATAAAAGCATACTCATAATCTATAGCATCTATAGTTACCTAGAAAAAATACCCGAGATACAATTTAGGACCCGGTGTGATTTAGGGGTTCAAAACCCTAAATCTTCTAAGATCTATTTCCCCTTAAAACTTTTATTTCTTGTAAATCTAAAGTTAGATGCGCATTTTAGATATTGCGAGGATCAATTTCCATATAATATATAATGGATTTCAATGTTTTTCAAGTAAGAAATAAAGAAAAGAAGAGAGGAGTAAAGGTGAGGTACCTTCGATTTTTTAAGGATTCAGGAAAAAAGATGGGTGCATCTAGCCACTATACACATTCACACACCATAGCATATTTATATTATGTAGGTGGATGGCCACAATTGTGCCACATGGCGATCGAACAACCTCAATTAATTCTATTTATGTTTTAAACTTTAAAAATGCAAAATAAATTTTAGAAGTCTGTAAAAATCATGCTTTTAGTGCTAAACATTAATGATTTACTCATTTAAGAGACCCCTAAAATCTCATGTCAAAACTCCAAAGGAACTAGGTAAACTATTCACTCAAGTAGTTAAGAAAATTTGATTAAATATTAAATGACCTTAGAAAATTCCAATTCCTTAACCATTGAACTATTTAGTATTTTTGACCTCTAAGGTATGCTATTTTTAGGTTAGTCCGGGCCGATGTAAAGTAAAGTTACTATTCATTAGATTTTAGCATGAAAGAATTTCTTATTTAATGAAAAGTTCTAATTATTTCATTTTCATGCTTAATTTGCCCATCAAACTTTTACAACTAGTGCTCCCCTTTTTCTCCTTCAAGGTAATCTAGTTACTCAAGGAACATTATTCATATCTCAGAAGATACTATTCATAAAACTCGAATTTTTTTATCATTGCACAATGCTTATTCACTTTCTTTCTTTAACTTTTCTTAAACAAAGAGGTGTGCATTTTCTACTATAAAGAGCTTTATATGATGCCACTTTTTATGCTAGCATGATAGCTACTACTATAAGTGAATTTTAATAATGATAACTACCATGAAAATCCATCACACATATCCTTACCATGTCTTTTGAAGTCTGAGTAATACATTCAAATTCTCACTTATTTATTGATGGAAATTTGTCCAAAATCTAACCTTGTACCTAACACTTCTTGCAATTTCTTTCAAAACCTTGATGTAAAAAAGGCTTTATCAAATACATCGGATACTTGAATACCATGTAAAAACATTATCTTTTTAATATATAACTTAGCTAAATTGGCAACACAATAGGTTGTTTTTGCCAAACTAAAGTGTTATTCACTTGGTTTGTATATACACAATCACACAAATAAAATCATATCCACTCAAAGTCTAAGGAAAACTAACCATAGAATCAATAGATGTTATTTCTTATTTTTTCTATGGAATG
>CANXYI010704986.1:0-10875 GCA_948208565.1 Hura crepitans
TACATCTTTGTATTACTAAGATGCATCACATATGGAGCATTATATGCTTCTTGTAGAATTTGCTATCTCAAGTCTTATTTCTTTGGCACACATTAGTGATCATGATAATATAGATAACCATCTTCTTTAATCACAAACTTAATAGACTTCCCCTCTTGAGTCATACTCATGATACTCTAAAGTCTATGATTATCTTTTTGTGAATCCTTTACTGTCTATATCAAACTTAGCTTGACTTGCAACTCAGCCAATAAACCACCATCATCTTGCAACTTTAAACTAACATACATTGCTTTTAAATCTAACATAAGCTTTCTACTGAAGGCATCCATAACTTTATTTGCTTTCCTAGGATGGTAGTTAATAAGGCAATCATAATCTTGATTAACTCCATCCATCTCCTTTGCATCAAGTTTAACTCTATCTGTATCGGTAGATACTTTAAACTATTACAGTCGGTGAAAACATAGCACTTTTCTCCATAGAGATAGTGCCTCTATATCTTTAGAGCAAACACAATGGCCATGAGCTCTAAGTCATGTATCGAGTAGTTTTTCTTATGAGGTTTTAACTGTCAAGAATTATAGGCAACAACCTTACCATCTTATAATAGTACATAGCCCAACCCATTCAGTGAAGTATCACTATATATGGTGAACTCTTTCCCTAACACTGGTTGAGCTAAAATCAAAGCCTCTGTCAATTTACTCTTAAGCTTGCCAAACTCTCTTGACACTTGCTATCCCTTTTAAACTTCACATCTTTCTTTAGAAGATGTGTTATAGGGCCCACAACCAATGAAAACCCCTCGATAAACCTTCTATAATAGCTAGCTAACCCTAAGAAACTCCTAATCTCAATCATATTCTTTAGTGATTTCCAGTCCATAACTACCTGAATCTTACTAGGATCAACCCTTATACCATCTGTCGATGCTATATGCCCCAAAGATGCTACTTCCTCTAGCCTAAACTCACACTTGCAAAGCTTGGCATAGAGTCTTTCATACCTCAAATTCTACAAAGTTGTCCGTAGATACTTCTCATGCTCTTCTCATTCTTAGAATACACAAGAATGTCATTTATGGAGACCACCACAAACTAATCTAGAAATAGCTAGATGATCCTATTCATAAGCTCTATGAATGTCACCAGTGCATTAGTTAACTTGAAAGGCATCACTACAAACTCATAGTGACCATATCTAGTCTTGAAAGTTATCTTATGTATGTCTACCTCTTTAACACACAATTGATAATACCCAGATCTAAGATCAATCTTAGAGAAGACATTAGTCCCTCTAAGCTGATAAAAACAATCATCGATCTATGGTAAGGGATACTTGTTCTTGATGGTGACTTTGTTTAACTATCTATAATCCACGTAAAGTCTCAAAGAACCATCCTTCTTCTTAACAAATAGAGCTAATGCTCCCCATAGTGAAACACTCGGTCTAATAAAACCCTCATTGTAAAGCCCTTACAACTGAATCTTTAATATAGAAGCCATTCTATATAGAGCTATGGAAACTAGTGCTATGCCTGGCATCACCTCAATGCCAAATTCTAACTCTTGTTCTAGTGGGAAACTAGGTAACTCATCTAGGAAAACATCTCCAAACTTAGCTATAATAGGAATCTGACTAACTTTTATTATTTCCTTTGTGGTGTCAAGCACATAGGGAAGATAGTCTTTACAACCCTTCTGCATCAACCTTTTAGCAACTATGGTTGATACTACATTTGCCAAGTAATCTGATCTTTCACCCAACACTATCACTTTTGACCTATCACTAGCTCGTAACGTAATCCTCTTCTTTTTATAATCCATCATGGCATGATGCTTGGACTACCAATCCATGTCTAAGATAAGATCAAACTTATTAAATGGCAATTTAATGAGATCCACAAAGAAAACTTGTCTTTATAGTGATAATGGACAATCTCTATATACTTTGCCCACTATAACATAATGTCCTATAGGATTGCTAACCATCATGTCAAAGCTAAGGTCATCTAAAATTAACCCCTAATCTAAAACCTATGCAGTGATCATATAAGAATGTGTAGACTCCAGGTCTATCAATGCTAAAGTTGGTAAATCAAAGATATGAAATGTACTCGTAATAACATCAGGAGCCTCTACCTCTTCTTTAGCTTGTATGGCATACTGCCTCACTAGAGCTTTACTCTCTAATTTATCATTCTAATTAGCCCTAGCTCTGCTTCTTGAATCTCTCATGTCTTACTTCTATGAAAAAACATAAGGCTTTATTAGGCAATCCTTCAAAAAATGATCTCTGGAGCCATAACCCCAGTAAGATCCTAGCATAAGCCTCCAACATACTCTTAGATGTCTCCTGTGGCAAGTCTCACATACAGGTGTCATGGCACTGCGTACAGTGGATCTAGGAGTGCCTGAAGTCTAAGTTTATGATCTAAAACCATGTCATAATCTCTATGATTGGTCTGACTGCTTACCCCGATAATGCCTGGACTAACCATTCTTATGTTTCTTATCATATGCATACCTAAAACTACCTTGCCCATACCCATATGATCTCTTCTTAAAGATGTATCACTTTTGTTTCATCTCATTCATCAACTCTGTAGTGTGATAGGCCGCTAACAAAGCTATAAAATCTCAAATCTTCATAGGAGCAATCTGTTGAATGTCCTCTAAGTTCAACCCCTTCTCAAACTTCTTACAAAAGTCCTCTTTTGTGGCAATCACTGCTTCTACATACCAACTCAAGCGAGCAAATTCCTTCTCATACTCAGAGATTGTTCTATGTCTCTGTTTGAGATCCATGAATTCTTGGTACTTTTTATTCTAGTTAATGCTCAGTAACATACTTTTCCTTGAATTCCTTTAAAAAGAAATCCTAGGTAATATCTGCAGCTACCTTGTGTTCCGTGATCACCTCACACCATTTCAATGCTTCTTCAAATAGCATTAAAGTGACACATGTAGCATACTTATCTTGTGGGCATCTCAACTATTAGATAATGCAAACCATCTGGTCCAATAGGTATTTAGCTCTACTAGACTCATCTGACTCTTCCCTTTTGAAGAACGTAGCTTTATTCTTAATCAATCTCTTTATATAAGTCCCCTAAAATGCTGGATGTTCTTATGGCACTAGAGCTGGAATAGCTTATGTATTAGCAACCACAATAGTAGTAGCCACTATCGCTTGCTTGATAGACTTTAGTATCATCTATAACCACATAGGTGGACCTTGCTGTCTAGGAACAATATGTCCAGTATCACTAGGTGTCAGATACTCAGGTTGTGCATCCCTATGTCCAAAGGCTAAAGGAGCATGACTTTTTACCCCTTCTTCCTCTATAGGCATAGCGCTACTACTCATGTCTTGTACCTAAAGGTAAGAGAAATAAATTATAAGCCAAATATGTAATAGTATTTGATGTAAATATACTATGACACCTAAAGTACTCTTGTGTAACCCATAGGTCTAAAGGAAACCCCAACTGGAGCTCTTATACCACTAAGTGTGATGCCCTCTGCTCGATCTGTACATCAAACCCGAATGAGGGATGTACACATGTAAAATGATATCCAATTCCATTATCCAAAATCACTTAAAATTTTATATAAGAAAACATTTTTGACTCAAATATGAATAAAAATGTTGAAAAACTTTTTAGCACATAAATCAAGGTAAACATTAGGTCATCGTGTCAAAATTTTAATAGCATAATGGTTGTACCAAGACACTTCCTAAATTTTTACCTAACACTTCTATATATTCAAAACATACATTTCTAACTCAAATAGGTCCTTCTAGCCCTCTAATCTCAACATAAAGCACATTGACCCTTAGGCTCTCTACAACCAACATTCTCACATGCAATCTCACTAACATCACACAAACATGCAAGAAATAGAAAAGTAGAATTAGTAATTAAAATATTTGATACAAAACCCACTGCAAAATGTAGATTAGACCTAATCCCTCTAGGATCACAAGAGCACATTAATTATATATATATATTACATTTACATCATCATTGCTATTACAAAAAGAATAAAAAATACCCACACAGGGGTTATCTTTGTGTCTCCTGATTGTGAAAGTTTTAGCTCTAATTTGTTGCCTTGTTACTTATGCATCGCAAACAAGTAATGCAGTAAGCTTTCGCTTAGTGGTGTAATCACTTTAATTTGTAAAAATATAAATTATAGCATGTCACATATGTATAAAAGCCATTTCAAGTTCAATATCACAAACATGCATTTTCCATGATTTATATGCAACACAAGTCATATTCGGGCTAATATCTCAAACATGCGATTTTGTGTCTTGTATGCCAATATACGTATGTTAAGCATAAATAATGCATTTGATGGTATAATTACCAAGGCATTATATATACATCATATAATCACCATTTATTTGACCGAATACATCACATAAATAAGGTCATAATCTTTAAACATCAATTATGCCAAAAATCACAACTATCATAAAATAGTCATTTGTAAACCATAAGGCACAGTAAATATCATGCCATATCTTAACAGCTTGTAAATGTGCCATATTGAACACATATATTGCAAAGAATAACAACGTACCTATTTTTTAGTCATAAATGCCATTATGTACCTCATAACTGCCCATATTAGTATTTTGAGTTGTATTCCAATATAATCACCAATAATTGTCATACAAATGATAATAAACTCATTTAAGCATCTCAAGTCTGATTTTTGTGTCATTTAATAACATTAGGTCCATATGTCACATATTAATACCAATTAACATATAAAACCAATTTATGCATCTTAAAACCATTTTAATTATTTAACTAATGCCCATATCCATAAGACAATTAACCAAGACTGGATAACAAAATTACTTAGGGCCAAAGGCTCTTTACATCTGTAGATGCATAACTTAGGCCAGAAAGCTCTCATGCCATGTAGGTACGTAAATTTAGACCTAAATCTCTCATACCATATAGGTACAAAAACTTAGGCCTAAAGTCTCTCATGTAGATCGGCTAATAATCTTAGGCTCGAAGGCTCTCATACCATGTTGGTACATAAACTTAGGCCCGAATGCACTCATGCCTGTTAGCATGTAAATCAATGACCCATAGGTCTCATACCTAAAGGTATACTAGCATCCACTACAATCATAATTGATTGATCAACCAATCTAAACTATGTTGTCTAACTATATAGGCATCATTAAACATGTCATTATATGTCATTTTAACCAATTACACATTTTATATCATTATATTACATTAAAGTCACCATTGCCTCAGTGCACCATTACATGGCCTAAACATGTACACTTGGCCAACTTAGGCCTAATGATGTCCATTTCACCCGTAGGTTTCATTTCCTAAGATGTAATGTCATCGGTCATAAAATCATATCATTATGTCATTGAAAGACTCAATTATTAATTCAAATGATCACTTCATGGCATTCTTATATATTAACCTTTAATTGGTCATATCTTGCCTCATATGTATATATCACACATACATAATCAAGAGCACACGACATTTGCATTCATGCACACACGACATTTTCACATTGACAAGAACATGTGCGCACTCATTATCGCATTTTTCAGCTCAAATAGGCATAATGCCGCATATTGATATATCAAGTTATTTCATGGCATTTTAGTACTAATTACATCCATTATACTTATTTCATATCATAAAAATACCATATGCACGCATTTTTATGTATACGCACACAACATGGCATTTTCAATTTTTATCTCACATAATGCACTTATAAGCTTAAAAATCAACATACTTGTAATTCTATCACTTATGGTTACACCAAATCATCATATTTCATTCATTTATCATGCTATAAATCATAAATTACATTTGTATCATTCATTTAAAATTTTAAGCATTTAATGTTATTTATTATAATTATGACATAAAACACATAATGCATTAAATGAATAATTTAGCCAAATCAAAGTCATTACACATACCAAACAAGGTCATATGGGACCATTGAAGTCGGCCTAAGCCTTCTCCTTGCCTCAGGAGGCTCAGGTTGTCGTCTCGCTTACAAATACAAAAGGTACGGCCTTTAATAAATAATATAAAATAATTTAAAAGTTAAAAAGATATTCTGAGCCTAGATGCATACTCCACAACACCTTAGGAACCTATGAAAAATAAAATTTGTGGAAAAAGAAAACTCGAGAGAGAGAAAGTTACTATTTACCTCAGTTTTCTTCTCTATTTTTCTCTAAAAATACTCTACCGTTCTGGACGATTTTGGTATTTACGAACTCATCTTGGAACGCTTGTCATTTTGAGTGTAATCTCACCATGTGAGTCCCTCTATAGAGGAAGGAATCATAAGGGAAAGAGAGTGGGAAAGGAGTGGTGAAAAAATGGGTGGAGGAGGAGTGGATGCTGCGTGTTGTGTATGTGAGGAAGGAGGAGAAAAATTCCCCTTTTATACTTTCCATAAAAATAATTTTTCTTTGCTTTGAAAAATTATTATAACTGATAGGAATATTGGTTTTCTTCCATTCTTATCCCTAAAATTCCATAAATTCAAGCCCTAAACCTCTCAAAATCTTGAGCCCAAATTCTGACAATAATCCAAAAATTAATATATTTTTTATCTCAAAATTTGGGTAAAAATAGTTCTCGAACTCAGAAAATTTCGATTCTAAAGCCATTGTACTATTCAGAATATTTGAGTATTAAGTTGTAATATTTTTGAATTATTTTGAGCAAGTTTTTATTTATTTTACGGTTCAGCTTTGGCTACGGCACTATTCACAGAACACTACCATAAAATCTTAATTAACATTTTTAACCATCCAAATGACTTCGTATTGGCTTCAAACTTTGCCCATAATTCTCTTGTAATTAATACTTCCCATTGGTATGCTTAGTGCGACTCAAGTCTCGGGAAGCACTATTCATCTTGAGAAGTATTATTCACTAGAGTCAGGATTTTTGGGTCATTATAAGGTTACTGACTTGAATATCTACATCTATTGGTTCTAGTTCTAATCCCCTATCTTGTGCTTATGTAGTGCATATGTAACAATGTGTTAAGCTTAGATCTATTAATGCCAAAACTAAAGCATCAAATAAGAAAAATGTACTAGTTATCACATCTAGAGCCTCTACATCCTCGTGAGCTCTAATGGCATACAATCTAGCTAGAGCTCATGCCTTAAACTTGGTTCCCTAATTGCTACTAGGTTGGTCAGCTCTAAACTATCTATACCCTCTATTTTAGGGTCTGAAGCTTATGTATGTGCAGGTTTAACTTGCCTCTATGGACAGTCCCTCTAATAGTGGTTTCTAGCCCTACACATAAAATTTTCTCCTATCCTAGCCACTTTGCATCGCCCCTAATGTCTTCTGTTACATGTCTCATATGTAGGAGGTGCACTCCAGGCTACTAAATCTGAGGCACTTGAGGTCTGCTATAGAGGTCTAAGCTTATATATAAATACCTATCCTAATCTCTGAGACTGCGACTGCCTCTATGTCTAATGTACTAATTGAGATTGAGTCTGGGCCTCTCTTTATCTTTTACTAGCTCTAGGTGCTGAGCTAGTCCAGTTGGTTGTATACTACCTTTTTCTTTGAAAAATTTTTCTATTCTCCTACATCATCTCTTCTATGTCAAAGGCAATTAACACTAAAACTGCAAAATCTATAATCTTCTAATTTGCTATTTGTATATGAAGGTCCATATTAAGGCTTTACAGGAATCTTTTACATCTCTCCTTTTCAGTGGTGATAAACTCATCTGTATATCTACTAAGTCTTGCAAAGTCATTCTCATATTCAGAAACTAACCTTCTACCTTGCTTTAGGTTGAAGAACTTTTGCCTTTTCTTATCTTTGTATGATCCTGGAATGTATCTCTTTTTAAATTCTATCAAAAAGAAGTCCCAATTAACTTATACTACTGTTGCCTTTCTTTTCTTTATGGTGTCCCACAAATGAAAGGCTTCTTCTTATAGGAGAGAAGTAGCACACTTCAAGTTCTCCTTATTAGTACATTCCAATTTTTCTAATATCCTCTAGGTCCTCTTAAGCTAGTATTTAGCTCTGGTTGTATCATCTTTCTTAGCCCTCAGAAAACCAACTACACCTATCTTTTTCACCCACTCTAGATAAGTCTTTTATACTGGTGCTAAAGGTGGAGAAAAAATTGGAGCAGGTAAAGGAGGTGGTATTACTCTTGATGTGTACCTCAGTAGTTCTATGATCTACTGTAGTAATGTTAGGGAAGCCTACTATTGTTGTGGTAACTGTTATGGCTGTGTAGTATCACTAGGTTCGAGTGTCACTATACTAATAGCTACTCCTTGAGTTAAGGTAGGAATATCACTACCTCATCTCCATATTCAGTCGGTGTCCTTTCACTTATTTTGATCACTACAAAAGAATAACCTTTGTTAGCCTCATTGTAGTATAGTTTATCAGAAAATCAATCCTAGATACTGGCACTCATGTAACATACCTAAGAATGCCTAAACCTATGCTCTGATACCACTAAATGTAACACCCTACCTGATTCCTGAAGAAACCCGATAGGTGGTGCTACTTCCCACTAGGTCACCTATCCTAATTTTTTCCTAAGGGCTCATTCATTTGACACCTATAGTCATGCTTATTTTCAATTTAGGTATTACTAAAATCTTCAAACTAACCCCTAAATATCAATATAAAGATTATAGCTAACTCTATAATAACATCACACAAGGCCCTAAGCCAACATCACATTAGAACATAAGTCTTAATACCATTCAAGTAAATTAACTATACATTTTATAAATCATTCAGTTATAAGTTTACATAAATATTCAATCTTACAAAAAGTAAACCTAAACCCATAGGAATTACATAAGTACCTTCTAATGAACCATAAAAAGAATAGAATTATACCCTTAGAATTAGTCTACTACATTGTAATACTTTACTGAGGCTGAGCAGCTACATTATCTACTACCCGTGCATCAGAACATCGATACACTGAGTACAATACCTAGTGATGAATTTAATACAATAAAAGCATGTCATGCAGTCACATATGCATCATATAAGTCATGCATCCATTATACAATATATTGAGATAGTGTCATAAAAATAATAATAATTAATTATTCTATCTTATTAACTAAACTACTAGTTTTTTGTTATAGACTTCATTTTACAAATATCCTATTTACTAATTACTATCGCAGTTCATTATATTCATTTTATCTTTTAAGCCCAAACTAGAAAGATGACACTTTAAAACACTAGACTATAAGGGAAATTTAGTCTGTGTAGTAGCCCATATTTTGGACCTTGATGGCTGCAGCCACCTAGTGTAGTGGCTCACACTTGGACCTCACTAGCTATACCAGCCTAGTGCAGTGGCCTACATCTCAAAACCTTGGTAGTTGCTCCTATCTAGTGTAGTGGCCCACATACTGGACCTCAGCTACAGCACCAGCCTAGTACAATGGCCTACACATTAGACCTTGGTAGTTGCACCTACTTGGTATGATAACAAGAATTAGTCCGTAGACCTCCCAATACTAGACAAATGAATATATATATCTATTCATGCTATGCAGTGGCCATGAATAGACCTCAACAATTGCACCTACCTAGTGTAGTGGCGAAAATATCAGGACCTCAGTGGCTGCACCCGCTATCACAATCACATTGGTAAAGGCCTAAGAAGACCAATACCTCTAGCAGTTCCTAATCCCTAGTTGATCGATCAACCCATCCAGTAGGTGTTTAACTATTAGGTCAACTATCTATTAATTATTTTTGTTTATTTATTATTCATTTATTTTATTTATTTCTATGTTATTAAGTCACAATTATAAGTCAATTTCACCTACTCATATTTACGGGACAATTATAAGCCATTTTTCTCCACTAGATAATTATAGGTCATACACATAAATGTTACTATTCATTTGGTCATTGCTTTTACTATTCATTTAGTAATTTCTTATGGCCTTATGCTATCATTTATCATGCCATTTCCATATTATATAGTATCATATATAATCATTTCATTTCATTGCCATTTCAAGCATGTTTTCTCATGTTACCCAAATCTCTTTTTCATACATAAGTTCAATTATCATATTATACTTTGAAAAATAAGTTTCACTTAACATTTAACATATATTTTCCTTATCCATTTCTTAACATAATTTACATATATTATCCATTATCATAATGACCATACATCACCATAACCATGCATCATGACATAACCATATATTTATTTTAATATACCATGACACATTCATGTTATATATTACATTAATATCATAATGCATCGTGTACACACATCATGCACACATGTACATGCCATGACATAAATGTCATGCATACAACCATACTTAAATTGTACATGTACCCATACTTTTCACATCAAAAACACATCCATATCATCATAATCACATCTAATTTACATCATAGCACGGATATCACATCCAATCAAGCATACACATGCATAAACCAAAACTTTCATACACATGTTCATGCATGTACACATACAAACACATGTTGGCATGTATCTATTATCTTAAATCCATATACCTAGAGTATCTTTGCACCCTTTTCCACTTTCCTAAGGCCTAGTTTGCCTTTTTTCTTCAATATCTCTCCTTGAACCTACATTATGTAACTTTAACTTTAAAATTCATATAAAATCATAGGAAGCTCCAAATAGAAATCTTTGAATGTAGAAATTCTTAGCATTTCAAGGACTACATAAACCTAAAATAAAAACTAGGAAAGGAGTACTTACACATAAAAAGGTCACTATTCACCTCATATACCAATCTTCCAAAAGTGAAATTTTTAGGTGATTT
>CANXYI010705019.1:0-10314 GCA_948208565.1 Hura crepitans
AAGTTGAAGACATGTTGATAAAAGCTCTAATCTTTACATAGCTAGTGTTAGGAAATGACTATTTAATGGATAGTGATGCATCTCATAGTGGTTTAGGATGTGAGCTTATGCAAGAGGGTAAGGTAGTGACCTATACATCAAGGTAACTTAAGCCTTATGAAAGGAACTACCATACTCAAAATCTAGAATTGGCTGCTATTGTCTTTGCCTTATAGATTTAGTGGCATTAGCTATATGGGGAGAGATGCTACATTTACATGGACCACAAAAGTCTTAATTTTCTTTCCACTCAGAAGGATCTTAATTTAAGATGGAGGTGATGGATGGAACTGCTTAAGGATTATGACTGTGTCATTGACTACTATCTAGGAAAAGCTAATATGGTAGCCAATGCCTTGAGTAGAAAGTCAATAGTCAGTTTGGTTTTTGTAAAAAAATATTTTTTTTCATAAGTTATGTGTTTGTGTTACACATAGGATGTGTGTTATGTGTTTTTTCATGTATAACACTTAAGGCTATGAATGTTCACTTGAAGATGACACATGATAGAGTTATCTTAGTTAAGATAAGGGTTAAACCCAACTTGTTTTAGCAAGTGTGTAAAACTTAAGAATGTGATAAAAAGCTAAAAGCGATCATAAGGCAAGTCCAACAGGGAAATTCAAGTGTATATGAGTTGAAAGATGGTTAGTTGTTTTATCAAGGAAGATTATGTGTACTTGAAGATCAAGAGCTTAAGAGTTTGATCCTAGATGAAGCATACAATAGTTCTTATGCCATGCATCTTGGAAGCACTAAAATATATCAAGATTTGAAGAAACATTGTTGGTGTTCAGGCATGAAGAGACATATAGTAGAATAATGTGACTAGATGTTTAACATGTGAACAAGTAAAAGTAGAGCATCAAGTTCTATTAGGATTGCTTCAACCTTTAGCAATACTTGAGTGGAAGTGGGATAAAATCACTATGGATTTTATGGATAGCTTACCCTTGACCCAAAAGAAGCATGATACAGTTTAGGTAATTGTGGATCAATTGACAAAATTAGTTCATTTTTTACCTATTAGAACATATTAATCCTTAGCAAGATTAGTTGAGATGTACATTTGGGAGATGGTCAGTTTATATGGGGTATCTAGATCCATAGTCTTTGATACAGACCCGAGATTTACCTCTAGATTTTGGAAGAAGCTATATGAAGCATTGGGTACAGGATTGAGTTTTAGTACATGTTTCCATCCATAGACTAATGGTCAATCTGAGAAGACTATATAGGTGCTTGAAGATATGTTATGTGGATATGTCACTAAGTTTGAAGGAAGTTGGGACATATATCTATTGTTAATGGAGTTTGCTTACAACAACAGTTATTAAGCAAGTATTAAAATAGCCCCATATGTAGCATTATATGGTAGGAAGTTGCATACCTCTGTGCTGGACTGAACTGAGTAAGGAAAAGTTATAGGACTAGATTTGATTCGAGATGCTGAGGAAGAGATCAAGATAAAAAAAGACAACTTGAAGATTGCCTCTCATCAATAGAAGTCATATGCTAACCTAAAGAGAAAGAATATAGAGTATAAAGTGGGAGACAAAGTATTTTTAAAAGTTTCTTCATGGAAAAAAGTCATTCAGTTTGGTAGGATGGGTAAACTTAGTCTTAGGTTTATTGGTTTGTATGATTATAATTAAATGTATAGGTCTTGTAGCCTATAGACTAGCTCTACCATCGAAATTGGATAAGATACACAATGTTTTCCATATATCTATGTTTAGGATATATTGATTAGATCCATCATATGTTATATCTATTAAGGAGATTAAAATACAACATGATCTGACATACGAAAGGGAACCATTCAGATTTTGGCAAGGGAAGTGAAAGAATTAAGGAGTAAATAGATTCCTTTAGTTAAGATCTTATGGAGGAACCATAAAATGGAAGAAGCAACTTGCGAATAAGAGGAAATGATGAGGCAACAACACCCTCAGTTATTTGGTTTAAGTAATATCAAGGACAAAATTAGTTAAGAAAGGAAGAATTGTAAAGCCTCAATAATTTGGCAAAAATATATTTATGGTAACAAGGATAAATATGGTAATTTTAATATTTTGGATGAAGGCTTAAGTATGCAATTGTGCATCTTAAAAAGGTTTTAAGTGGCATTATTATCTTGATGAATTTTGGCTATTGGATGAACATTATGATTTACAAGGTATAAATAGCCAAAATAAGTAGTTGATGGAAAAAGAAAATCGACGTTATTTTCTTTTTCCTCTTTACTACTAGCCTTACTTAAATCTATTCTTCAAAGTAATTAACTACAAGTTCATTAAGTTAAATTGTTCACTTTATCTTATTCATCTTTGTGTTGTTTGGACTATTTTGGTTATAGATTATTATGCTTTTGTATGGGACTACTGTACATTTGAAGAAGATGAAATCTTGACCATCCACTTACAAGGTATAAATAGCATAAGTAAGTAGTTAATGGAAAAAGAAAACTGATGTTCTTTTCTTCTTCTTTTCTAATGCTTACCTTACTCAAGGCTATTCTTTAAAGTAATTGACTACAAGTTCATCAAGGTAAATTGTTCACTTTATCTTATTCATATTTGCATCATTTTGGATTGCTTTTAATTGTGGATTGTTGTTCTTTTGTATGGGACTACTGTTCATGTGAAGAAGAGGAAAATAAAGAATCTTTAAAGGCTAAATTGAAAGAAAATGGATCATTGAAGAGTAAAATGAGTTTCCAAGCATCCTTACACATTTTCCAGAGTATGTACATAAACAAAACTAATTAACTTGACGAATTTGATGTTAGGTTTCTTAGTTTGAAATTTCAAAAAATTGATGAATTGATTATGAATTTAAGGTTGAATTATGCATTTTTAATGTGGTTTTGATGTGCCAATTGCCCTAGAAATTTATTATAAAGTTTGTGAATCAATTGATTATGAAAATTTTCTATTTAGGACTGATTGGGTGAGTTTTTGGCTACAAAATCATAGAAAATTATAATTTAGGACTGTTAAACTATATGCCTTATGGCCATGAACCTTTTGGGTCTTATGACCATGACTCTTTATAGATTTTGGCTAGGTTCTAGAATTTTTTTTGGTCTCACGGCCATGAACCTTTTGGTCACACGGCTATGACCCTTCTTTAATGACATCAAAACTTAGTTTTTGAAATGTTAATTGATTTTTTTGAAAGACAATTGCAAGATAGTTAATATAAGGATTTTAATCCATATTTTGACATGTTTAACTACTAAGATTACGTGATTTTGACTCGAACTTATGGTTGAACATGAAGTGGAAATTATGGGTGAATTTACTTACTTGAGCTATGGAATATCTATTGATAGCCTTGTTTCAATCAATGAATGGTTAATTCTATTGACATTGAGCATTTCTAATGGATGTTTTAAGCTATACGAGACATTATCATAAATATTGTGCGTGATGAACAAAGTTTATCGTGTAAAAGTATATGGATATTGAGTACATGTTCAGATGTTGACAATAAAATGAGACTTTCATAAAGTGATTAAAGGCATGTTAATTAAATATAGCATACAAATTTTCAAGGATAAGATGATACAAGCACATTGAATGTGATATGCTTTGAGCAATGTGAACCTTAAGGGTTCTAAGACAATATGGTTCTATATATATGTGTGTGTGTGTGTATGATAATTGTAAATAGCCTTGTTATGACATGGCATACATGTAAAAGAGATAAAATATAAGAAGATAATCAAATATAAGCCCATGTATTGTTAGACTTGAAATAGCTTTTAGATAGTTGGCATGCCAATAGGGATTTAGTAGTATTGCATTTATGCGTATATGTCACCTATATGGCATCTTTATAGTAGGTGCAACTGTGTAAGTCCAAAGGGCATTGCACAAATGATTATTATATGGGTACAACCACATAAACTTAAAGAGTATCATGTAACTAATTACATATGTTTGTGGGTACAACTACGTAAGTTTGGAGGTCACCATACAACCCACTAGTAGGTCTAGTATACATTGGGCGATTAATAATAAACTAAATTATGATTTGGGTTACATAAATTATATAACAAAAGACATGTACATATGGATTAAGTTACTCCTGCATATACTATGACAATTGTGGATTATTGATTTTTAATTTACTATGCCATAATCATGCATAACACTAGGTAACAAAGGTAAGTGCTTACATGAGTGCACATATGTATTTGCATTAAATTGAGACCATATATATATAAATATATATGGTATGATTTCTAGATTGTTTAATAGTTTATGTAATTATGCTTTAATTATATGTATATATTGAAGTGTGTTGTTAGTGGTAAATATGGCTAGTTTATGCACCACTAAGCAAACTTTGCTTAATGTGTTGGTATTTCCATGCATAGGTTAAGTTCAGAGAGCAATAAAGAAAGTATTGTGCGTGGGGGATCAATAACTACATCATTTCTTTTTATTAGATTTATCATTTTTTAAACATTGGTTTATTTCCTCATTCCTTTAGTTTATTTGAGGATTTTTTTCAAAAGTTGTAATTAATGGATTTTTGACTTTTTTTGATAGACCTTTTTAAATTTTTGATAACATCAATTTTATTCAATGAATTTTCATATTATGGCACATATGTATGCTGCACTAGAGTGAGATATGAATGTGAATGTGATAAACGGGTGATGTGTGATCATGATTAGTTATTAGTGCCTTAGGCATATAATGTGGTCTTCTAGTTCTTTATTTTCTTCAAATGTTGTGTGACACCCCTTATTCGATAACTCCAGACCTGAATAAGAGAGATCACACTATTTATTTATCTTTTTAAACCTTTTTAATAAACCATTGTATGTTATCTTGTTAGAGCTCTTTTACAATGTATGAGAAGTATTTAACAATCTTTTTAAACTTGTCTGCACCTATTTATGATTTCTTTTTTATTTCCTTTTTTTAATTAATTACAGGTTATATTTTAATGAAAATTTGGTAGCATAAAGGCTATTCGAAAGAAAAATAATAAATTTTAACATGCAATAGAGACACTTCTATAACTTTCCCAACATTCATACATTATCATAGGATCTTTCTGACCTATCGTAAACCCATTTCATCAACCCGTATCACTAGGCATAATTGCCTACTTGTCACATGTAAATATGCATTCAAACATATGTACATATGTCAATAACAATTTTCAAGCAAGCAGGCTTACTTCCATACATTTATCCCTATGTATGGAGATTCATATTACATTTACAATCCATGTCATTTAATTACAAACCTTAGACTATATTCATTATAATCCTGTACATGAGTGCCCCTACTTATGTATTTTATGTCTATAAACAAAAGGCAATATATATGTATACCCAAAATCGGATGTCTGCCCTGCTACACTACTACTATTTTTGAGGCTGACTCATATGAACTATCTATAACCTACGCATCCGAGAAAAATTGATATGCTAAGCATATGCTTAGTGGAGAATTCAATAAAATATACATTGCACGTGCAAGCAAATGTAACATCACACACATAAATATGACATACATGTGCCAATATTAGGAAACAAAATATTGTATTTGCTCATCTCAATCTAGCATACTATTTGTTTTTCATTGCTTATCAAGTATCATTTAATTTAATCACCATTTTCATAATTTATTTGCATGCTTGTTTTAGTCTAAGTTCATTTAACAACATTACATGCTAACATACATAAATAATTTTAAGGGCATGAATGTATCTTTATTAGCATTTATAATTCATAATGACCATCTTTGCATTCCTTGAATTATCACATTTAATCCACTCAGTATTATTAATTAATTAACTTTATAACCTTATTTAATTTTAATCTTACAAGCCTATAACATTTTAATTACTTAAGTTATTAGCGTATACTCGAGAGATCATATCCTTAACACTAGATAACAAGATCTAAGGGTGTGCGGAGGCCCTTATTTTGGACTTTTATAGCCACACCCATATAACATCATATCTCATGATCCATATGCAGGGGTTCTCATTTAGAACTTTGATTGCTGCACTTGTCTTAATGGTTATACAAGGTCCCTATTTTAGACCTTTATGGCTATGCCCATTTAACATATCATAATTATCATGGTTGCAACCTTAATAGTAGCTGCGCCTATACTAACATCTCAATATATGAATAATAAATCATAAAATGTGTAGAGTTCTCATATAGAACCTCGACGGCTACATTCATCATCATTATGGGACACTCTAGTGCTTTAGTAGTTGGTATATCCATAGTTGATTGGTCAACCCATCCAGTGGGCTATCTAACTCATATGGGCCTTATTATCATTTTATGTCTTTATTACCATATGAACATATTACTTTTTAGGTCTTACAGGTTCTTACTTCTTTACTTTCCTTAATTCCATCATAATGTCACATAAGATCATTTAGACATAACTCATTATTCCTTCTCAACCCAAGGTCACATATGCAAATTCCCATTGCATGATATCTCATTATTTGTCATTTTATGATTACACATAATAAGTCATTACTCACATAACACTTACCATTTACAAAACATGTTCCATCATTACTTTTCATAAGTATTGTTCTTTCTATTTCAAGTCATATTATTTGTTCTATCACATGAGCACTTTTATGCAATCATGCCATAAATATTATATAATATAATACACAACACACCTTTTGGCTATACACCTATTTAATAGCTGTACACACCCAAATTTTTCATACTAATTATTACATTTTTAACCCATTCATATTCACATACCACATTAGATGTCATCAAGTTATAATCATGCATGATACATTAACCATGTACCATTCGGCCATTGATACCATGTGTACATACAAAGCAACCATTTTATATCCTTCATAATCTACCTCATCTAACCTATATGAATAAGCCAATTACATGTTTAATCACTTTTATATTTCGTCATAATCCTCTTACATAGCTTTCGGCCATAAGAGTCATTAATTTTCTAGATATTTTTACTTCCCATTATTTTATTCATCCATAATTAATTCACACAATTAAGATTATACATGCACTAAATAAGTCTAATATCACATATATGCCCTTACACACCTCAAATACATAATTCATCCATAAGCCTTTTATTCCATTTCTCATTAATTTATCTGATTCAACCTCTCTTAAACATCCATTTAACATTAACTAAATCATAACTAGGCCTTAAATCCAACTTATCATCACATGAACATGATGCACATACATAACATACATACTTAAACTTACAAATTCAATGCATATCAATGCATAAGTTATTGAATTCACTTACTATAATTGTTGAAGTATTCTAAGAACTCTAATTAAGCTTGATCCTTGCCCTTTTCAATCCCTTTTTCTTCTTTCTCTACAAACATAACCATAAGTCACTTAAAAAAATCATAATAAATTCTATCCTTATCCAAATTTCAATTTAAGTGTGTGTGTGTGTGTGCGCATATATATATATATATATATATATATATATATATATATATATATATATATATTATTGGCATTAAATCCTACTTTAGAAAAATATAAAAACAAGAAAATAACCACTTACTTGGCAAAACATCATCATTCAAGTAGCATTTCTCACTTCCTAACATGAGTAAAGCCAAACTAAGGGTGGAATTAGTGTTTAAAAATGATGGAGATAAATTTAGGATCATAAAATGGTATAATTATAGGAGAGATAGTGGATTAAAGAAGAAAAAGAAAAGGGGGTGAGGGATGGCCATTGCACTGGGTGAGAGAGGAGGAAAAAGAGGGAATAGTATCCTATTTAAGGTGAAATTCCTTTTTTATAAGTTTTAGGGAGTGGAGGGATGTGTGACATATGGCACATCCGAGGGTTATTATTAATTCTTGTCTCAATTTTCCTTAAAAATTCATTCTATGTGTTTAAGATATCATTTTAATTTGATCTTTTTGCCAATAATTAGATAAATAGAAGTTTTAAATATCCCAAGAAAACTATAATTTAATTTTGAGAGGAATTATATAAAAATAGCATTTACATCTTTAATTAATTCCATTAAATCACTTTTAGATGTCAAAAAAGTTCTAAATCTAATGTAATTAGCTTGGTTAGAATTTTTGAGCATAAGATTATGCTGTTTTGGAATTATTTTGAGCACTTTTGAAAATATTAAGTTGTTAAGCTATAACTAAGTTACTATTCTTAGGACACCACAGGGAAAACTTTACTTGCATTTTTAACCCCTCAAATGACTTCAATTTCATTCCAAATTTCACCCATAATAATGTTATAATTAATACATCCATTCAAATCTTTAGTGTGACCTAGATCTTGGAAAACACTATTCACCATTCAGAAAGTAACTCTTAAAATAATTTTATCCTCAAAATTACCTGATTGAAATAATTGTGGATATTGAGCTTTCATATGTTCTTCACTTTCCCAAGTGGCTTCTGTTATTTTATGGTGCCTCTATAACACTTTTAGTAATGATACTGCCATGTTTCTCAGTTCCTTAACTTCTCATGTCAGAATTTGCACTAGTTCTTCTTCGTATGTGAGATCTAGCTATACATCAATTTCTTTCATTGATATCACATGAGAGGGATTAGATCAATATTGCCTCAGTATAGATGTATGAAATATATCATGAATCTACTACAACTCTGGCAATAAGGCTAATCAATATGCTATTGGTCCTACAAGTTCCGTAATCTCATACAGATCGATAAATTTGGGGCTCAACTTGCCCTTTTTACCAAATCGGAGCATCTTTTTCCACGGAGACACCTTAAGAAATACCTTTTCACTAACTTCATATTTGATATCCTTTCGCTTTAGGTCTACATATAACTTTTATCAGTTTATGGTTGCCCTCAATCTGTCCTTGATAACCTTAACTTTCCCTTTAGCATCTCTGATCAAATTAGGTCCCATTAGCTTCCTTTCACCCACCTCATTCTAATAAAGTGAAGTTTTACATTTCTTGCCATACAATGCCTCATATAGAGCCATGCTTAGGCTAGCTTGATGGCTATTATTGTACACAAATTCAGCTAAGGGCAAATATTGATCCCAACTTCCTTTAAACTCTATGGCATAACTTTGCAAAATATCCTTAAGTATTTGTATAACACACTCAGATTGCCCATCAATTTATGGGTGGAAGGCTGTACTAAATGTAAGGTGGGTACCTAGGGTATCATGTAACTTCCTTTAAAATCTAGAAGTAAACCTTAGATCTTAATTATATATAATAGAATACCATATAACCTCACAACCTCATCAATATATAGATGTGCCATCTTCTCAAGAGAATAATCCATCCTAATTGGAATGAAATGTGCCATCTTAGTCAATCGATCCATATTCACTCACACATCATCACTTTTTAGTCGCAGGCAATCTCATCACAAAATCTATGGTAACCTTCTCCCATTTCCATTTTGGAATTGCTATAGGATAAAGTAATCTAGAAGGAACCTGGTGTTTAGCTTTCACCTATTAGCATGTCAGGTATCAACCTATGTACTCAACCACATCTCATTTCATCCCTAGCCACCAGTAATATGGTTTTAGATCAAGATACATCTTTATATTCCTAGGGTGCATTGCATAAGGAGCATCATGTGTCTCCTGTAAGATCTATTTTCTAATTCCCTCTATATCAAATGCACATAACTGAACATTATTATGCAAATATCCATCTGTCTTGATTTCAAATTCTTTAGCTTCCCCTCTTTAACTTGACTTATTGTAACCCCCCATCGGGTCCCTGTAGAAACCCGATAATAGGTGCACCTACAATCCTTACATTGCTCCTTATTATTCATAATCATATACCCACTTGAGGTTCAGGCCGATATTTAAGCTCGATATAAATCTTACATTGCGAGTCACACAAGTATTTATTCATTTATGCCCAAGTACCTATTCATTAATGCAAACCACTTATCATACAAATATATAATGTAAATAAATTACAAACCCACAACAGCTACTAAGCATGTTGGACACATAACCTATAGTTATTACATGAGTGCCATTACACTTATAAAATACATTTCCCTTTATGCTCTGCTGCTACGCTGCACCCGTCTCGAGGCATCTCGGCTATTCCTGCTTACCTGCGCACTAAAACATTGGTACGCTGAGTATAAAACTCAGTGGTGAATTTAATCAATTAAAAGTATGTCTCACCTATACACACACAAGAATAGTCTGATATATATGTTTTATGAGTTTTTACCTCTTTCAGTCTGATAAAGATTTATCT
>CANXYI010705250.1:0-10090 GCA_948208565.1 Hura crepitans
GTGATCCGAACTGATCATGAGAGCATAAAGCACCTTCTCGAGCAACGACTCCACACATGCATTCAAATCAAGGGCATATCTAAGCTCTTAGGCTTGGACTATAAAATTCAATACAAAAAAGGATTGGATAACAAGGTGGCAGGCGCACTTTCCAGGCAATTTCTCAATTCTGTTCATCTCTCATCCTTGTCCTTATCCACTTCAATTCCCTACAGGATTACAAAAGTCTTGGCTTCGTATGAGGATGACTCCCATGCTCGAACACTATTTCGCCCCTTCTCCTTGATTCACATGCTTTCCCAAACTACACTCTCCACTAAGGGCTACTTAAATACAAGGGCAGACTATACATCGGTGGGCTCAAGACACTAAGGGACAGGCTCATTTTAGCATGCCATGATTCACCGTTGGCCGGCCACTCGAGTATACGAGGCACTCTTCATAGGTTGCAACAAAATTTTTATTGGTCTAATATGCAGAAAAGTGTGGTGCAGTGGGTCAACTCTTATGATGTTTGTAAGAGATGCAAAGGGGAAAACACTCCCTACCCGGGTTTACTTCAGCCCCTACCCATTCCCACCCAAATTTGGCAAGACATTTCCATGGATTTCATCAAGAAATTACACAAATCCAATGGATTTGATACCATCCTGGTGGTTATCAATCGATTCTCCAAGATGGCTCATTTTTTGCCTCTCTCTCATCCATTCAATGCAAGCAAAGTTGTAAAAGCATTCCTGGACCAAGTTTTCAAGCTGCACGGGATGCCTAAAAAAGTAGTTTCAGATTGGGACAAGCTGTTTACAGGGCTATTTTGGCAGGAATTGATGAAACAGATGGGGACAAGGCTTTTAATGAGTTCGGCTTACCATCCTTAGACTGATGGGCAAATCGAAAGGCTCAATAGATGTCTGGAATCATATATCCGATGCATGACTTTCTACAAACCTAAATTCTGGAGTCATTGGCTGAGTTTGGCGGAATATTGGTACAACACCAGCTACCATTTAGCCATTAAAATGAGCCCATATCAGGCGGTGTATGGCAATCCTCTCCCACTTCCCTTCCTTTATCCAACTACTTCTCCGGTAGCGAAAGTTCAAGAAATTCTCAATACTAGGGAAAAACTCAACTTCTTTCTCATGGAGGAATTATCTGTTTCCAGCAATAAAATGAAGCAATATGCAGACAAGAACTTATGTTTTTTCCTTTAAATGTAACGGTTCCATAGAGGAGTACCACTTTTGCATGTTAATGAATTCTCATTCCTTCATTCTCTCTCTCTCTCTCTCTCCTTTCTCTATTCCTACTCTTTGAATTTTCTGAAAATTCTCTGAATCTTATCTGTCATTCTTTGCTATTTCCTAATTCTGTATGTAATGCTCGTTGTAAGGAAATATTCCTAACATAAAGCTTACAAAATATCAAAATAGAAAATTGTTTTATAAAATAGGAAAACTAAAGTTGATCCCTAAAATCAAGAGCTCCTAACATATATAAAAATACTTGCTAGATGAAATAAAACATCGTAATTAAATAAAATCCCATAAACATGAAAACTACTAAATATATAATATTAATTATAGCTGGTCAACTTTCTATTTTGATATAACTGGTTTGTAACGTAACAACACACTAAAATGGATAGAAACAAACCAAATTTTTTTTTCTTGAAAATACTTGTAACTAAGCTTGTATTCACTTGAAAGATACTAAAACACGAAATAGTCTCCACATCATGAGCACCGCTAATCATACTTGACATTTGATGTTCTTTCTCTGGAACTTCTGGATTCTGCATCTCTAATAGATTAGTATCATTGTTGACAGCCTTGGTCTGTAACTACAGAATGCTTGTGCAACTGTCAAAGATTTTTGCTTTGATCACCTTGTGAAACTTCTCTTGTACATTCTCTGAATTTGTATAAACTACTAGAACATAAAGTCAATGGAGCATTCCTAACTTTTTAACATAAAACTTATTCCTTCTTACAATTTGATGCGCCCAAATCCATGGATATGACTTTGGTCACACAATTGAACTTTAGAATTACTTGACCAGATTATACATTTTACCTTTTGCAATATTATCCACAAAAATGCTTCACATATCTCTATATATTGGGAGTTCTGTTGCTGTAGAGTTACATAGAAAAAGATTTCAACAATGATTTAGAAATGAGTTTAATCGTAGAGTAGTGTTAAAATGGAGGTTAGAGATTATCACTGGAAGACTATAATGCACGTATGCACAATATTTACCAAGTTATGAGGAAAAGCAATTGAATTAATAACATATATGCTTGCTTATGGTTTAATTTTTCTTCACTAATGCATAATTCCTCAACAATATGCTATTTTTAAGTAGCAATTATATATGCAATAAATAGATTAATCATTGACAATAAGACAATTCAAATTATTAATTGAAAAATCGAATTCACAACTTTACCTCTAGTGTCAATTTGGCATTTCCAGTTTCTCCTCTGCACTTAAAAAGAAAAGAGAAGATAAAAGCAAATGAGGCTAAAAACATGAAGTGTGTTTGATCATACAAAGATTATCAAGATGAATGAACTAAAGCTCCTCAAGTGTCTAAAATTTTTATTGGAAGATGAGTTATTTGGGTTTTTTCCCACCAAAGTTTCGTAAGGGTTTTTCCCCCACCAAAGTTTCATAAGCTTTTTCTTCTTCCTTTTTTTTTAATATTTTGTATTTTATAGGTATATATCTGTTTATGTTCTTGTTGATTCAACATGAACTATCTCCCCAAGCATATTTATCGAAGAAACACCTGTAGATATAAACAGAAATTAGCTAGCCTTTACGAAATTTTCCCTCTGTCAATTGATTGAATAAGATTGTTCTTTCTCAGTCATGTTTTAGAAATTCGAATTAGAAAAACCCACTCTTGTGATATAAATTAGCGGTTAGCTCAACCATAAAATGGTTTCTCATAATTGATATTTAACAAAAAATACTCAAAATTGCCCGTGGTTTGGATTTCTGATGCTTTGAGAAATGTGATTTGATTTGCATGAAACTAATTCCTTTTGATTTTTTTTTTGTGAAAATACCTTATTTTTTCTTCTATGTGTACTAAGTTTGACTTCCTAACATATTATATATACGAAAAAAAAGAATTCCATCATGTCAAATTATCTATATGAATCTAATAATGTATGCTAGATAAGTAACAAGACAGTTTCTGATGAAGAAAAAATGGGCTAATATCACAAACAAATATACATGGTACTAGTTTGATACGAATCAAGTAACAGCTCTTGAGGTGACAAATGTTAAACTACAAGGTAGTGCTTTCCATTGATTGAAAAATTCAATAACTGAGAACATCCAAACAGTTATTCGTTGGTCCAGAATTGCTATACTTCATTAAATTGCTATGTCACGAATCCTAATTCAAAAGTTCTAAACATCCCAAATCCTGTTTACTTTGATTCATACTATGTTGCAATTTCAAGTGATATGGAAATGATTTGCATCAAAATAAAGAATAGAGAGAAGGAAAAGAGAAATGAGGTCTTTCTATTCTTCAGCACTATGAACTTGTGCTATATGATCTCCCGTTGATAAAAATATTGAGAAGTTTTTCATCACTAAATGTTGCAAAATTCATATCCAGCCCTGACTATTATCTTTACCAGATGCCACTGGTTAGAAACTCGATAAATAAGTGCCTGATGTCTTTAAGTATAATTTCTCAGATCATTTTATTCTTGACTCGATTTCCTTCTAACAAATGGTCATGTTATATTGTTGTTGTTTCTAATTTGCTACATGGTCCACCAAGTAGATAGTGAAGATTTGACTGTTGCTGTTAACTTCTGGTGGCAGTCCATATGATCTTCCTTCATCCCTCCCTTCCTCTACCTTTTCTTCTCCTTCTCTTGTTGTGGAACTGTTTCTGTTTATATCTATTTTAGTAATCCTGCCAACTAACTCGATTCTGTGGTTTGCCTCTTTGTCATGTTTTGCTGCTCAAATCATGATTGACTGATAAGGAAATGGTATATATTAGGATCACACGAATAGGATCGGGTCACAGGACAATGAACAAGAAAATCCAATAAATTTGATTTTCCTTTGCCTTTATTTGAATACTTAGATCTACCTATTTTGGAAGGATAATTCAGCTCGTCAAAGGTAGGCTGAAACCTTAGAGTTCAAAGAGAGAGAACTCTGATCTCTGATTTGATTTAATTCTGACTTATTTTATTGATTAATTTCTGTCTCTTTAAATAGAGATTACAGCCCTAGAAATCCTATTAAAATAGGAATTCTCTTTTAACTAGAAAACTAAGAAATCCTATTTAACTAGGAAAGAAATAAATTTGCAGGAATAAATCCAATAATTTAGAATCTTATCTAACTAAAAATCTGCCTAAAATATTTCTAATTATTTACATAACATTTTTCTCCTATTAATTAGGAATTCTATAGCTGATTTTTCTCCTCTTAATTAGGAATTCCACAGCTGCCCTATTTAGAACATTTAGAACCGTAACAGTATATCTGTTGTCAATTATTACACTTGGTACTAATTCTGGGTGAATTGGTTATTACTTCTGCCCTCTTCATATCTGTGTTTCTGTTTTGGGCATTGCAAGAATGTTCACTTCATTCTTTAGTTTTTGTTTATTGCATTTGTATAATACATTTTGTATGAACTTTCCCTTGGAAAATTGTAATTGGGTCTACATGTTTTACTTTCATCAGTTCTGTGGGCAGTGTGAAATTTTCTCCTATGATGCATCCTCAAGAAGAGCTTCAAGTTTACTTGATATAGTTGCGAATATGGTTGATTGTAATTTGTCTCTTTTAGAATCTGCAACCCAAAGTTCGTTCTGAATTTGAAAATAAGCTATATGCTTTTGGTAACTTTCGCATTTTGTTTTATTTGGTAACTGGTGGGACTTGAATATACTACTTTGTATTTTTTTTTTTTTGTCTCTAGCTTGAGAAGTTAATATTCAAAAACTGCAACACATAAATTTTATCTGAAATTAGGATAGAATCACATACTCCCAAAGACTTCTGGAATAGAGAAACAGAATATACATTCATGTGAGTTGCTCAGAGGTGGAGGGGAGGTCAGTTAATCCTTCTGTGGCTAGGTCATGTTTACCTTATGGCTTATGCAGTCCGTAGTTTTATATAAAAATTTCATCCTATCTTTATGCCAGCAGATTTTGGTGGCTGATCTTAGTTGTTTGTTACCAGATCAAAGTCACTCTGATGTAGTCCAGGCAAGTCAAAAGACGGATTTACATGTGTTGGAACCATTTGTCTTCAGGCTCTTCATGAACTTGTTTCTTTGTTCCTCGACCACATCAAAGTGACTGACCGAAGTCAATCTGAACAGTCAGCTTCAGCAAATGTTTCAATCTGAACAGTCAGCTTCAGCAAATGTTTCTGCAGTTGATCTAAAATGTCATCATGATAAGACTGCTTCAGCAAATGTTTCTGCAGTTGATCTAAAAGGTCATCATGATAAGACTGTAACAACCAAGTTATTTTACTTGGAGGATGATCTAGTTGCTGAAATTCTTTGGCCACTTGATACGCACCCTCTTCAAAATGTCCTTGCAATGGCAGTGAGTTTTGAATTTTGACTCTTCTTTTAAGCCTATGCTTTAAGTAGCTGGATGAAATATCTATTTAAGATGCATGAAATAGTCATATGATTTGAAAACACCCCATCATTATTCTGGACAATTTTTCTGCAAGATTTTTCATGTGATGTCACTCTTTTTTCAGTGCAATTTCTCAAGAACCTTGGAAGCTTTCATGCTGCACTTATTTTCACGAGAGGGGGGGCAGAAGTACTGATGCAGAAATGTGAGAAGATGGATAAAAAACATGAAGAAGATAGGTGTTCTATTGACTTGGATATTTTTGTGATGAAAGAAAAAGCTATATGAAGATCGCTCTATCATCCATTTTATTTTATTTCAGGAACAAATTCTAACAAGTTTTCTATGGTGCATTTGATGACCAATTTGCTGCGATGGATGCTATGTTAAATGTGAAAGAATCATTTGCTCTCCAGGTAGTGCTGAGTCTTGTTCATCTTAATTTTTTGAACGCAAGTATTGTATCTTATTACCAAAATGCTTCTACTTCTACATATGTTCTGTCTTGAAGATATAGTTAGATTTACTTATTGAGTTTTGTGGTTAAAGAAATGTATATATGTTTCCTAGGAATCTCCAGGCTACATAAGACTTTAGAGGAGTTCTGTAATTGATGAAGGATTATCTTTGATCTTCTCTCTTGCAAGTACCAGTCACATGAAAACATAATGTTTCTGGGATACTGATAAGGAAATTATGAACTTTATTTGTTTTGAAATCTTGTTTTTGCTCCTGTTTCTTGGCGTATCTTGCTTTTTGTCTCTGAAGTATGCTTTTCACTTGTGACTAAAACGCATTAACCTTGCCCTGATAAGTACAGCTGGTCAATGGATTGTCTTTTTCTTCCTAAAGCCCGTGGTTCTAATGTTCTATATCCCTTACATATATACACAAGATTGATGTTTTGGACAGACTGAGCTTCTGGACCAGTAGCTCTTGCGTGTATACACAAGATTGATGTGTCGGACAGACTGAGCTTCTGGACCACTAATAACAATGGAATGCAAACATAACAAAATCCAAAAATTCAACCTTGCGAGTGAAAACACTCATACAATATACAAGGTGATATTGGTATGATTAGATACTTGAGAAAAATGGAATTCTGGAACTTTTGTTTGGTTTCCATGCCCTGTTATTTCCTGCACACCTTTTTCAAGACTAAAAACAGCAATGACCTTGATTAATATTAATTCTTCGTGAAAAGGTTTTGCAGGTCCTTCTGTATATTTCTACAATCTAAGGACCTCGTAAATTTTTCTCAGGCTACAAATTTCCATTGTTATGTTGTCAGTTAATCCTCTGGCGATCTCATATCCTAAACTTACATTGAAATATGGACAATTTTCTTGGTTGCTTGGCTAGGAAAATGATTCTTCTTGGGTTCTAGGACCAGCAAAAACAGGCTCTGCATCATCTCCAGTTATTAAAATAGGCGAAAAAAGTTCATTATCTGAGCTTTATTACATGTATGGTACTAGATTTGATAAAAGGTTTCATGTGGCTAGTGCTTTATGTCTTATTAATGTTGCTATGCAAGGTCATAAAATTAACGTTCTGAAAATATTTTTTGGATGATTATTATTGGTTTTCCCCTAATGAGCAGCCTTAATAAAGCTATTCATTTCTATTTTTATATTTTCATAGTATCTTTATTTGAGTTGTGCATTAGTTATTCTGCATCTGCATCTTTATCTTCCAGTTGATGTTGTTGGGCAATAAAAATCTTCCAAGCATGCCCACAAAAGAGTATTTTGTTGTCAGTTCAGAATTCATCTGAAACGAAATTGATGATTGTCAAGATGATGGGATTAGCATCACATGTGAATATAAAACTTTGCTTTGCTGCTAATAGTTAAATCACCATCACCGTTATTTTGTTTTTCCTTATCACTTGGCTTACTTATCTTCCTATGATTCTCCTTATCTCCTTTCTTTGTGAAAAACATGAATAATAATGAAATAAAAGATAGAAAGTTATTTGTGCAGAAGTTTGATGCATTATACTTAGAGTAAACCTGAAGTTAGGTCATAAATTGGGTTTTCTTGTTGCAGGCATTCAAGAATGAGCTGGATAAATTTGCGGGAGTTAACATTGATGTGCGAACACGATAAGTTGGATAAGACGTCTAGTGATACAATTTCATAGAATACATGATCCCACTGGTGATATCAAAAGAGTCAATCAGTGATATTCCAAAGAAGAAGCTTTGTGTCTCAATCGGTACTTCTATGAGGGAGTCATCCACTTCCACTATTTTGTAGAAAAATGAATTATTGCCGACTTTGAATGCTGATGAATATCTTAGCTGTCAACTTGCTAATATACCATCCAAGTTTTCTAGATTTCAATGATGTCCGACAATCCTTAATAATTTTATGCAATCTAAACTCGAATATCACGCTTGTGTTCCCTGATTTTGGATCACATATGGTCTAGCAAGATTTGTACAAGAAATGCTAGCATATGCTGGGGATGGGTTATTGCGTTTTGCTGTGTCTTGCTGGTTTACAGTTGAGTACAATTTATGGCATAATACATCATTATATAATTACTAAGGACGCCTAGGTATGGTACTGCCTTCGCATGAAATGATGAATTTTTCTCTACTAGTGTATTACACATGGCTATATACTTGTACAAACTGATATGTATTCCACCAGGGAAAACCATTATAGTCATTGTCTTCTTATGGGTTGTCTTTTTTCTCTTTTTGTCGCAGTCCTGTAAAAAAAAAAAAAATCACAGGCTATCGTCCATCTTTATCTAAATTTGTGAAGATGAAGAAGAACAAAAGTGTCAATGAAGATGTTGTTTCAAAGGAAAAAATCAATGATGAAACTATGCAGGAAGATGACAAAGAGAAGTGCGTTTTTCTTTATTTATTCTGAATTGAATGGTGATACTTAACAGGCTAGTGGAGAAGAGTGAGTTGCATGGGGATTTGCAGAAGGGGAAAAGAAAAGCATAGAAAAGAAGTTTTGGTAATTATTAGGGCTGGAACTGGAAGGAGGCAAAAGAAGGGAAAAGGAAGGTTTGTTGGGATGAGATTCCCTGATGGAAGATGACAGATGCAAGTGAACATTGTAATTTTTAGAGAAGAAAATGGAAGAGAAACTTTTAGTTTGTCTGGTTGTGAAGCAGAGAGAGCTTTTTTTTTTTTAAAAAAAAAAGAGAGAGTGAGAGAGAAAAAAAAAGATGCAGTCTTTTTTACTAGGCAAATGGTATGTATTGTACCTTAATTCTGCAACTTACACATATACTTTCTAAAAGCTTGGATATACCAAAAACCCACAAACTCAACCTCCCTCCTTTTATTAATCCCTAGGTCTCTTCTTTCTTTCTTTCTTTATGCAGTTGTACTTGCTTATTAGGATTTCCATTTCTTTTCTGCTTAAGGTAATAAAAATGTTGAACTCTTGAATCCCAGTCTCATGCCTTGAAGGATTGGTTGAGTTATCTTTTTTCCCGTCCTACTTGCTTGCTATTAGGTTTCTGAATTCTGTCATTCAGTAATAATTTAAACCGCTATTTGTTCTCTTATCATATACTACTTTTTGTTTTACCAGGGGTATTAAGAAGTTCACAAGACTACGGGAGTAATATTTTTGCAGCGTTCATATTTTATTCATCATATTTAATACTTTATTTAAAGAGAATAAGTACCGAATCATTTGAAAAAATAAAAGAGTTAGGTTAATATAACTATATATTGATCAACATTTTCAAGAATGATGAACAAAAAGGGAGGAAGGAGTGGTGGGTCAGGCAAACAAAGTAGGAAGAATGATTTGAATGTAAATGTAGGTTAAGTTGGGCACCAAAGGCTGTGTGATATGGGGACATGCACAGAAATTAATAAAGGGAGCCATCAATTAATATATAAAAGAAAGAATGAGAATTTGCAATTCAAAGTTCTACAGAGCAGCTTTTAAATAACCGTTGACATTTTCTTTCTCTGCTTCATTTTCTCTTCTTTTTCCTTTCCTTTCTTTTCTTTTCTCTCTTCTTTTCCTTTTGGTTTAGTACCACTATCACTACGTATCGGACCACCACCACACTTTGCACAAATACACATAACAGCATCAACTTAGGTTCCTTTTCTGGTCACGCTTATAACAGGTTTTAGAACTTCTCCTTGGAAAAAGCCTATATTTCTTCGAAATTATCCGCCAAAAAAGAAAAATCCATAGCATCATAATTCATAAAGTTAATTAGGAAAAGAAATTCTTGGAAACTGCTAATGCTTTCTCAAAAAAAAAAAAAAAAAGAAGGAATATTTAGCTGCTGCCTCTACTTTTAGGTTTTGTGTCTTAGGACCTCTTCATTAATTAATTATATAGTCTTCTGCAACTAGCCTTTGTACATAAACTTGTTGGTGTGTGAATGTCTTGACATTTTTCATTTTGAGAATATTATCTATTTGCTCAGTTGA
>CANXYI010705345.1:0-11562 GCA_948208565.1 Hura crepitans
TTTAGACATCTATGGAATATAAATTTACATGATTTTTGGGATTTATATTAAGGCAATTGTAAGATAAGAAAAAAGGGAAATAAAAGAAAGAAAAGGAAGAAAGAATTAATTCAATTAAAAGGGGCATAAGTATAGAAGTCAAAGTTTTATTTTATTTGCTCAAATGCCCAATAGTAACCTCTCCATCCTCTTCTTTCTTCTTCAAGAGGCCAATGCCTCTCTTCTCTTCCCCTCCATCTTCTTTTCTTCTTCTTCCCCTAAAATCAATCCTCAAATCATGATTCAACACTTTAGAGCAAACTTTCAAGACCTTTAGAGAGTGATTTTGGCTCAAAATTCAAAAGAAATAGAACATTTCTCGAGTTTTCTATCTCAATGAATAGTAACTAAATTTCAATCAAGTAAGAGTTTTCACAAACTGATATTTTTCCTACATTTTACGGGTGTCCAATAGTGTGTTTCTAAGCTCATTTTGATTTTTGGACATACATATGATTTATTGTGAATTTTCTAAGTTGAGCCTTTTTGTTTTTGTAGACGAAAATGCAAACCAAGCATCTAAGGGAAAAGAGAAGGCTTAAATAAGTCTGGAATTCATGTTTTAATCCATTTTGGTATGTATCTTCACCTCAATATCTGATTTATTCATTGCTTGAGCATTTAATGTGAATTTATGCATTATGTGATAATTAATGCTATGTAATAAATGAGAAATATGATGGATGATTGCATGGATTGATGTGTATGGATAATTATAAGGATGATGTGAGCTTGAAATGGATAAGCAATGGTGTGTGCTTATGGAGGTTGAATGCCTCATATGGGTTATGTGCATGTATATGGCTTGAGATATATGGCAAGTGGTTTATGTGATAGTATAAATACATGTATTTTTTTTATTTTCTTCGTATGCATATGATATAGGAAGGATATGTGTTAGAGATGATATAGATCAATTATGGAAAATTGGCCTATATAAGTATGTTTGATGGGGGCCGAAATTTATCTTTTGATGCATGTAAAGAGTTTAATTTTTATGTGTTGGATTATGAGCTTACCATAAGCTTAATGGGTAGTATGATTAATTAAGCATGTTTATATTAGTATGATTGAACTTTAAATCATGTTTTATTTTTTAGTTGATATGTATTATGGATATGAGAGTGATGAATTAACCCCAAATTATGGGCATGATTGGTATTTTGGATTTACTTATGGTGTGATAAGCTTTAACAGTTAAAAATGAAGTTTAAGGCTTATGTATGTTTTAATTAGATAATGAACCTGAGATTATGCTTTGATCGTGTTTCATTTGTGCTTTATGAACTCCTAATGTTGTTTATGCTTAAGCATATAATGAGCATGGTAAAGAGGCTAAAGGCTAAGATATGATGAGATATCGAACAAAAAGGTATCCTCTTGCTAAGAGAGATGATAATGTGATTAAGGTGATACTAACTTAAATAAAGATGTCTAAAATTAACTTAAAATGGTGGAATTAATGAGTTTAATAATGTCCGATACAGTTAGACAACCTATATTGGATAAGTTAACTGGTCAACTAGGGAGTGATAACAGTTGCTAAGGTACCTATGGGTGCTAATTTAGCCTACGAGCAATCTTTTGACTTCGAGTTATGATTTTGGACTTCGAGTCCTATGTCATGGACTTTGGGTTTTGTATATCACTTTCAAGTTCAGGCTTTGGACTATGGGTTCTGTGCCTTGGACTTTAAATTTTGATTACAACCTTCTGGTTTCATGTATGATCTGTGGATCAATATGGCTACAAGCCATGTCCCGCTATCCAATGTATGGATAATTATCTCTTAGGTATGGGAATGTGTTAAACTATAATATTAAATAAAATTGATGATAATTTTAAGCTAAGCCTTGTGATGATTATATTGATGTTTTGACATGATTATGTGGTCTTATAAGTATCTTTAATATGGTTGTTGATGCAAAGGTCAATTGTCACTAATATATGTGACTTTATAAGTTTCATTGGTATTTCTATGTTAATATGTGTGCAATTTGAGCTATGTTCATGTTATATTGGTATGCTTGCATACATTATATTGGTATGCTTGCATACATATTTTACTTTTGCCATAAGTTTGACAAAATTTTCATATGTATTGATATTATTGCATGAGTGTGCCATAATTATATGTTGAGGTGAATACACCATTAAGCAAAAGCGTAGCACATCATGTTATTTGCGAGATGCATAGGTAAAAGCAATAGATTAGAGTTAAAGCCTCAAAGCAACAAAAGATCATGAAGCTATCCCATTTGGGTATATTAGGTCTCTTTTTGTATAATTCTTATAATGTAATTAGTCAGATAGCACTCTTATGAAAACTGAGGGATTGGGCCTAATCTGTATTTTTTTAATCATGTTCTATAATGTCTTATTAATAGATGACTTAAATTTTCTTTTAAAAGCTTTTCAAATGCTTGCATGACTTGTATGATTTATGTTTCTTATATATGCTTGAGAGTGTTGCCTTGTATTGATTATAGAGGGTCAGATGGACCTGGTTTGAGTGGAGATGTGTTGTATGAGTTTATAGAAGTGCTTTTTAATAGGTTAATATTTAGAAAAGTGTCCCAATATAGCCATTATATTGCCAAATTTTCAACACAATAACCCCATTAGTATGCCTCATAAAAAGTCTTTTTGATTATTCACCATTTTTACAACTCAAACATAAAAAGAATTTTTTTATTAAAGAAAAGTTTTAATTTAAATAGTGTTTTCTTATAGAGTAGTTTGGATATCAATTTATGTGTCACTCTCTATTCAAGTCCAGTGTACAAAACGGGTAAGGTTTATTAGACTACTTGATGTGTATGGCTATAAAGTACAATAATTAAATAAAAAGGTGGATACATGAGTACCCAAGTATCATCCCATAGAGATCAGAATTTATCCTATAATAATTTACTTTTATTGAAGCTATTTGAGAGAACTTATATTAATGGTATTTTTAAAATGTAAATTAAAGTGAAAAATGAAATAAACAAATAATAAGCAATCAAAATTAGAATAAATCAAGTATTAAAGACTGTTAAGGTTATCTATCCTCACTAGACAATTATGGATTCTAACTAATTAACACTTATCAATTCAATTAGAAAAACCCAACCACCCTATTTTAGGAGCTGATATTCGGAGTAAAATCTAACTATATTCCAAAAAATTAAATATTATTCTGCATAAATTGAGTTAATAGGAATTACCATCTCGGAAGTAAGTCTAATCTCTAGGTTCATTCATATAATCATTCCGATAATATACAAAGCAACCTAGACATCTATCAACCTAAAATATCAAGACTACAATTTAATCAAAATCATATACTCAATTGGTTATTTCAACAACAATTAAGCGATAAAATTAATTCCAAATCACTCAGGCATTAAGCACATGGTAGAGGATTAAAATTAAATTAATATGCTATTAAATTAATTATTCATCTATAACAAAATATAGGGATTCAAGAATCCCTTAACAAAAGAAAAATCTACTCACTGAACATGATGATAAACTAGGCAAAAATAGAGAAAGAGTTTATAATACAACTTTTATGTAAGAAATTCGAGTTGAAAATTTTCTCCTCAATTGTTGCCTTTACTAACTCTTCAATTGATTAATTGAACAAATGGATAAAGAATCAAATTAATAAATGATTAATTCAATTGGAATCTCTCTCTATTTTCCTTTTAAAAATTGGCTTTGGGATTGAATAAAAATTTCTCCTTGAAAACCCTTAACTCCTCTCTAATTTTGGAAAAATTCGAGTTTTCAAATTTTACCCTTAAGCACCTTCATGATTGTGTGGGTCTAAAGTCTCACGGCCGTAAGCCCTCTTTTATTTTGTTGATTCACACTTCTCCCACAGCCATGATCATAGCTTACCTTACGACCGTGTGCTCTTGGATTTGGGCCAAGGTCTGCCCAATTGCTCCCAATTCAGCCCTAATCTAATCTTTATCTCTAAAATTGTCCCCAAAATACCTAAAAATTAATAAAATCACTAAAAGTGAGGCAAAAATTGATTTATTTCCTAAACTAAACTAAAATGGAGTAAAAATCACCTAAATATACATTAAAAACATATAAATAGTCATGCTAAAATAGTGACTTTATGCACTATATCAATATATAAAGGAATTTTTTTTCTATATTTCAAAAATTTATGGATGAAATTCACAAAAAGAAATTAAAAGATATAAGTTGATCCATTTCAAAATTTTTAATAGGGAAAGATGAAAGAAATAAATTGACAAGTACGCTTTTTTATTTATACACACTCTCCATTTCAAAATGATATTCCTTCTTTGTGTGTATGTCTATATATATATATATACATATATGGTATTGATTTCCTTCTTAAAATTATAATTAACTTGTTAAATATTTAAAATATTATTATTTAATATTATTTAATATTGTGTTTCTTATTAAAGTAGGGATATATTAATAAAAGTACATTAATTGAATCCTATTAACTAAATTTTTTTAATGTATGAAAAGAGAAATGAGACTATTATTTTAGGATGGAGAAAATATGAGTTTTTACTATGATTTTTAATCTTGAATTGATAAAAAAACCAACGAGGCTATAGTTAAAGGTTATAGGAAAATCTAGAAAGATGTAGTCATTTAGATGGAAATAATATAACTAATAAATTTCTCCATAAGAGTTTAAATGGATAAGCATGATAATATTAAGGGGTTTATTTATAAATGCCCCAAAAAAATATATTAATTTTTAAAAAAGCCACCATATATAATTTTCTTTTAAAATTATATTTTTTTTAGTTTTTAATTTTAAAACTACCCTAATTTTAATATATATATATATATATATATATTACTACCCTAAAAACCAAAATCCTAAACCCTAAAACCCTAATCCTAAAATCTAAAATTTTAAAAACCTAAACCCTAAAATTCTAAAAATTAAAACCCTAAATCCTAAATCCTAAACTCCAAAATCCTAAACCCTAAATCCTAAAATTTTAAACCCTAAAACCTTAATTCCTAAACCCTAAATCCTAAAATTCTAAACCCTAAAATTCTAAAACCCAAAACCCTATAAACCCTAAATCTTAAAATTCTAAATCCAAATCCTAACAATTAATGACAATTTTAGAAGATTGATTTGGTAGAGGAAGATGTGTAAAAGAAATAAAACTTTCTTGAAAAAAAATTGAGTTTAGGTTAATAATACCAAATAGACAATTTTGGAACATTTTTAAAATAAAGTACTAAAAGAGTATATTTAAAAATTTTAAATAGAAATTGACATTTTTAAAATTAAAAATAAAAAATAGATAAGTAACGTAATTTTCCCTAATACTAATGTCAAATGATCCAGCCCAGACGAGCGACAATGTTTTTTACCCTAATCCCATTTTCAACTTTTTCTCCTTTCCAATCCTGTTTTGGTTTTCGTTTTCTTATTAGAAAACGTACTCGCAATAATATTTATTCAGAATCTACCTTGTTAATTATATTCGAGCAATCCCTACGAATATTATTTGATCCATGAATTGATTAACTATTCTTTACTGGTGACCAGATTAGTGTTCTATGTCCTCACCTTTTCCTCCTTGGCCAAATTTGCCTAGCAACCTTGCTTTTCATGTTTCAGTATTTTCCACTTCAAACCATTGATTTGGTGAAAAAAATATATATATAAAATAATGGCTAAAAAATAGGAAGCCCGACAGGCTTTATCTCAAATTTGGATGTATTTTTTCTTTTTAAATTTAGGTACCTTTTGATTCTTATCACTTTTCACTACTTCCCACTTTTAACTATTAAATCATATTTACTTTTGAATGAAGGTTTAAAATTTAGCCATTAAATCATAGTTATTTTCTAATGAAGGTTTAAAACGTGAAAGGTACTAAATACAATTATCGTAAGAAAATGAGAACATTTGGTTTTTGTTCCCTAAAGTAGGTATTTTTATGTTAAAAAAATAGAGATGGGAGATATTTATGCACTAAGTTACAGAGTGACAGCATATGAAATTTGGGCGGAGGTTGTTGTCCTTAGCCGTGAACCAGTCCTCTAAAAAACATGGACAGTAGATATAAACTTGAAAAATCTTGAACGATTAATTTTTAATGGCAACCGGATATGTCTCTCTTATATTAGAACATTAACTTTGAGTCTATTGATTGAACTAAACACCGTAAATTTATTTTGAATCACTTTTATGTGTCAGATAATTGACAATTTTAAAGTGTCCTCACCTAATAAAATGAAACAGGTGACAGGTGAAGTTGTAAAAAAAAAAAAACTTTCCATATACCCATCTTGACGTCTAACATGTGCGAGGATCACACCACCTGTCAGCCCTATTTCCTTGTTTTTATTTTTTTTATTTTTTAACATTGTATCCATTTTACTTTTTTAGATTCTTTATATCTACTTTTAGATTTTATTTTTTATATAATATTTAATTTAAATTTATAAATTTTGAGTATTGTTAAGTATTTTATTAATTAATTTATTTTTATATCATTTTTATTTTTAAATTTCAATTATACTCTTATGATAATGTAAAAATTTTCATATTTAATAAAATTTTATATATTTTCAAATATATGTTTTGCTTTATAATAATTATAAATAAAAATAATTAAGATTAATTAAAAAATTATATTTTTTATTCTAATTTAATTAATAATATTTTATTATTAAGAATGACAGTGAGTCATATTTTTTGACACCTGATTAAATATTTAATTAATATTTTAATTTTTTTGCAATTAAAAATATTATTATTTCATTTATCTTAGACTTAGTTATTGTAATGTATGCCATTGGACTTGATCCTATGCAAGTTAAATCAAAATATATCTTTATCGATGAAAAAAATTTGAAATATTAACTAGTTAATACTATCTTTTTATACGATCATTTTTTTTCTATTTTCTTGTTTTTAAAACTTTTATATTATAATTTATCTTTTTATTAATATTTAACTAAAAATATTACATTATTTATATCAATGCAATATTAAAATTATATAAATTTATGGTAAATAAAATAAATATTATATAATATTTAAAAAATATTTTTTACAAATTAATTATTTGATTATATAAAAGAGTTTAGACAATAGTACCCCGTGATCAGTATCCGAACCTAGTACAAGTAATAAGATTAATGAACAAACACATTTTAATGAGTCAAAATAAACCAAATACTTAAAAATACTAACTGTCATCTCTAATTAATGATATTTCTTATTTAAGATAGTAGCAAATATGTATTTTCGATCGTCTAGTTCATTCCGCCCTTAATAAGTTATGTTTGGTATTAATTTTATTATCCGTATCAAATTCAAATACTAATTACTAAGTAATGTTATCCGAATTTATTTATATAACTTAATAATTAATTGTTAAAAATATTTTTTAAATATTATACAAAATTAATATTATTTATAAAAATATTATATAATTTATATTTTACCACCTAAACTCAATTTTTTTGCTGCGACACTAATAAGCCATGTTCATGTATTAATTTTATATCAATTATATAATTTTTTTTATAAATGATGTAAATTTCATATTATATTTACAAAAAAATATTTTTTTAAATTAATTATTTAATTATATAAATGATTCCAATAATAATTTTTAGTTATTAATACTCGAATCAATTGTAGATAATAAAATCAATACACATACGTGTCCTTCTAGGATTGCAATTGTAGACACCTCACTCTTGACCTATGATGATAGCCAGAGATAGGCTCTTAAGTAAAGGCACAAACCTTTAGGAAATAGGTCCGCACGAACATATTACACAAAGTCCGCACGGACTAAATATAGAAACTAGCCCAAAACTTAGCTCACAAAGCCCATGGTCAACATACTTAAACTTAGTCCGCATGGACTAGTACGAACAAGTTCGCATGAACTTGTCGACAAAAAAAGCTTTCCAGAAGCAGAATTCTTCCTAGTTAGATTAAGATTCAGAATCCCATTAGGATTCTGACCTCTTTCTAAATGGGAAAAACCTTAAACCTAAGCCTATAAATATTTCTCTTGAACTAAGGGAAAGAAAGGCTGAAAAACCTATTCTCCTAGCATGTACATCACATTCTAGCAATTCTAGAATAAAATTCAAAATAGAAATACATTCACTCGACCCACTAAAAGTACTTTTTCCCAAATTTCCACACTCTTGTGCCATTGCTCAAAGAGAGTATTCGTTCAGGTAATATTTGAGGTCCCTTTCATCTTTCATGTTGCTTTCATAGGCCTATAATCTCTAAAGATTGGTTGTAAATGAGGCAATAACTTGTTATTCCTACTTTAGATCATAAGGAGTAGGTCATTGTCATAAAAGGTTTTATAGTATGTTATTCATCATTATCATGCTATGTTCATTCTATTATGTTAATTTGTATTAAACAGACTTGATTGTGAGCATGATAAGGTTCGCACGGAATTAGATTTATTAATTACAAGCATGATAAGGTCCGCAAGAACTTATATTTCTTATATGAATATAATTAATTGGTCCGCACAGACTTATATCCAGTAAGTATGATTTAGTATTTTAGATGTCCTGTTATAAGCCATGTGATCTTGTTTGTCTGCATGCATTATCATGATTATATCATGCATGAAAATACATATTGGCATGTAGAGAATTATCATGTGGTCTGCACGGATTTCCTGTCATGAGGGTTGTAGTCCGCACGGACTTAAGGATGATAAATTGTATTATTTTTATTTGGTTTGCCTCATTCATGAAAATAATTGTTATTGATACACAAGCTCTAAATGTGTTTACGTCTTTGTCCTTTATATGTTTTCCTTCATGTGCTCTCGGTTTGACATCATTTGACTTTTTCTCTTTTGAGTTTTAATATATTTTGCTCACTAGACTAAGGAGCCTAAACAAACATAACCTTTTCTTGAGGATAATTTGCACAAACTAAAGCTAGAACTATATGAGGTCCACACAAACCAAGCGACGTAGAGGCAGGACCATTCTAATGTCTTATTTTATTTCTTTTGGTTATGTACTTATTATGTCTTTTGCTTTACCTTTGGTTGTAATAGTTAGTTAATCAACTTGTTTTACACGTCAATTGCTCCTCTTTCATACTAAATGATTTTTCTACCTAATTAATTAGTGTTTTCATAATAAAACTATTTTGAGGTTTTTCTTAATCAAAAGTCACAATAACCACAAAAATGTATTTTAATAAAGGCTAATCTCCTAGAGGTGGGAGTTGGGCAATTACCACCAATTCCTATGGAATTATGGGTAATTGTCAGGCCATACTGCAACTAATCAATAGCCTAATTTCTGGATGTACAATTTATATAACGATACAGTTATACCTTTTAAATTCTACAATTTACTTTTCTTACATGCAAAGGTGATATGGATGCTTAAATATAATGTTCACTTGCTTGCTTAATACGGGACTAACAAACATTACAATAGACATAGATAACATATTATAAGGGTATAAATAAAATTTGAAATTTTGAACCCTTTTGGTACAGAAGATTAGAGGTCCTGGTGTAAAGGCCAGGTGGCGATTCCACTAACCACTCTCGTCCCCGGTAAAAAAATATCATAAACTTTACAGTGACAGCTCTGCTGGGGACTGAGAATTTGAATCTGAAAGTGCCCAAATAATGTCATCTAAATATTCTAATTTTTATCAGTCTCATGCATTACATTCTTATAAATTATGTCCCTTTTACCATGGATGGTGTTGTGAACCATGACTCCATTTTTCATTCAAGAATGCAAAAATGCTAGTATATCCATCACTCATAAGCCTCGTACCTTCGAGTGTAACGCCTATGCTCCAAGGCTCTATGAACAGTGCCACTGAGTCCGGGGAAGTGTGCCTGAGCTGTCGAATCATGTGCACATAAATCGAGGTAGTGACATTGGTCATGAAACTTTGAGGGGCTTTAATTTGATGAATAGAGCAAAATTTAAAAATTTAGTAGAACCAACAATTCATTTCGAACTATAAGCTACCCCTTGGTGCGATAAAAATTTTTCAAGCCGGCATGTGCCCAGACGAACCTAAAAATAGTGGACCCTGAAGCTTAAAAATTACACTGAGTCCACTAGGGAAAGAATTTTTGAAATAGGAAGTTGTTTACAAATCCCCGTAATTTTTTAAGTTGGCATACAAATCGAGGTAGTGACACTGGTCATGAAACTTTAAGGGGCTTTAAATTGATGAAAAAGGCAAAATTTAAAAATTTAGTAGAACCAACAATTCATTTCGAACTATAAGCTACCCTTCTAGGTAATAAAAATTTTATAGGCCGGGAATGACCTGGGATATGTACGAATGGACCTAAAACTATCAAACCTTGAAGCTCAAAAATTCCACTGAGTCCATTGGTGAAAGAATTTTTGAATTTTGACGTCGTTTGCAAATTCTCGTAATTTTTTAGTTTGGCATGCAAATTGAGGCATTCTAAAAGCTGAACATCAGGTTCCTTTTAGATTGCTACATCTTACAATAATACCAAAGTGGAAATGGGAAAAGGTGACCATAGATTTTGTGATAGGTCTACCTTTAACCATAAGTAAAATGTGATGTTACATGGGTGATTGTTGACATACTAATAAAGATAGCTCACTTTATCTCGATCAAAATGGATTATTCCTTAAAGAGGCTGGCTAGACTATATATGGATGAAATAGTCAGGTTACATGGTGTGCTAGTGACTATCATTTCTAATAGGGATCCTTACTTCACTTTTAGATTTTGAAAGAAGCTGCATGAAGTATTAAGCACTAGATTAGCCTATAGCATAGCTTTTCATCCTCAGACTGATGTACAGTCAGAGAGGGTGATATAAATACTTAAAGATATGTTGCAAGGATATGCTATTGAGCTTAAGGGTAACTAGGATCAGTACTTGTCTTTGGTAGAGTTTACCTATAATAACAATTAGTAGTCTAGCTTAGGGATAGTGCTTAATAAAGCATTGTATGGTAGACGATGCAAAACTCCGTTATGCTAGAGTGAAGCTAGAAAAAGCAAGATTTCTAGTGTGGATTTAATTAGAGATGCTAAGGGAAAAATGAAGATAATCAAGGAAAGGCTAAAAAGTAGCTGTGGATAAATAGAAATCATAGGTAGAGCTAAAATAGAGACATATTGATTATGCAGTGGGTGAGAAAGTATTTTTGAAGGTTTCTCCATGTAAAAAGGTGCTGAGGTTCGAAAAAAAGGGGAAATATAGTTTTAGATTTATCAAACCCTATGAGATTACAGACTGGCATTACCACCTGAGCTACAATAGATACATAATGTTTTCCATGTTTCTATCCTCAGAAGGTACAGATAAGATCTATCACATGTGATTCTGATGGTAGATATTAAAGTACAACCTGATTTGAGTTATAAAGAAAAATCGGTTTAGATTTTGGCTCGAGAAGTGAAGTAGTTGCAGAACAAGTCGATACCACTAGTTAAAGTTCTATAGAGATACCATGATACTAAAAAAGCTACTTGGGAGCCAG
>CANXYI010705349.1:0-10795 GCA_948208565.1 Hura crepitans
CACCTAATTTCCCAAAAGCCAACTATAATTGTCTGCGGCCAAATAGTTATGTAATGGCCTTATAGATGCTACGACGGCTGCACTCACCTGATTTAGGCTTTGAGGTACCCTAGTAACTACTATCTATCCCTAGTTTACTAGTTAACCTATCCAATTTGTGTTGTCTAATCATATGGGACACTATCTTATATTGCCATGTTCTTATTTATTTAACCATTTGAACTACTACATTTTGGCTATGATACTCAAATATCATCATGTTAACCAATTGCACATAATTGACCATTAGGTCAACTCAAATTAGGTGACACATTGGCATTTACTGAATCAGTCATACATGATACCTACCAATTTTTATATCAAACTCATTTTCATCATGAAAAAATTTATGATTTACTATTATGTTAAACATATACTTTACCACTCATTATTAAATAACGTTGGACATTATATGTCTTAATGTAATAAGTCATTGAAATCAACATCAATGTAAAGTAAATACACATCATTTACCACCAAACATATTATTAATTAATTAGTTTCACAAAATGCACTTTAATGCATTTACACATACATACTTTTTATATTAAATTCTTTATGTAATGTATAAATTAATTCGAATACACTTACAATTGTCATCAAATACAACGAGAAATGTCACTCACTGCTTCTCTTTCTCTTTCCCCTTCTCTTTATCTAAACACATAATACATATAATGTTTAAAAATCTGTATAAAATAAACCATAAATTAAAACTAAAAACCAACTTTTATATGGTTACTACCAATCCTCGATGCACAGTATAAAAAAAATAAAAACTCAAAAAAATTCACTAGAAACCACCTTGGTCACTATTAACATCAACTTTAAAATAAGAAATCTCCATGGTTTTTCTTGGAATTCATACTAAATTTGAGGTTTTGAGACTACGGAGGCATGTATTATGATGAAAAAGGGAGAAAATGAGCTTATATTGAAGGAAAATAAAGAAAAAGGTGGGGGAGAGGCTTTAGAAGCTATCGGCCATAGAGGACAGTAGTAGGGAGAAAGATGATGAAAAATGCCAAAATTGACTTTTTATACCCATTTAAAAAAATATTTATTCCCTCTTTTTCCTTAAAAAGTTCACAGAAAATAATTCATGAGCCTAAAAATTCTCTTAGCCCAAAATTTAAAGAAAAACATTAAAATTGCAACTTTTAATATTACATGATTTTCGAAAAATACTTCTCGATATCAAAAAATTCCAATTCCAGTGCAATTAGCCTAGTTAGAATTTTTGAGTATCAAGTTGTATTATTTTCAAGTTAGTTTGAGCAAAAACAAAATATTTTATGGTTTAGCTCTCCCTAAAGCACTATTCACAAGACACCGATGTGAAAACTTTAACCTTTCTATTAACCCTCTTAATGACTTCATTTTTACTCAAAATTTCATCCTTAATTTTTTTATAATTAATAATTCCTCCTAGCAGTGTTATTATAGCCCGGATCTCCAGATTACCAAACACTTCTGTGAAAGTACTATTCATAAGTTAGGGGTTTTTGAGGCATTACAATGAAATTGTTTTCAACTCAATGCTTAATTAAGTGTGTTTAATTAAGCCCTAAACATGTTGTTTTAATGACATTTATCTTTATTCCTAAAAGCCCTAGTGAATGCTATTCACACTACATTTCACTTTGGCAAGAGATTATTGAATAAAGATAGTCACTTAGAACTATGAGATAACCTCCCATTAAATGATCTCAGGTGGTGAATCCTCTATTGATCACTTAACTACCTTTAAGTACTGCTATACCTGACCTTCTAGCTTTGTAGACCTTGTGCTTAGAGGTAAAAACACCAAAGTCAAAGTATAGCACTTTGATAATTAAGATAGTTAGTGAGCTCAAGTTTAAGGATATTTGTACAACTAACATGATGAGATCTTCATTTATTGACATAGATCATTTATCAATATGAATGATCTCATGGTGGGTCTGCAATGTACTTATTTCTTAAATAAGAATCCACATGTTAACTCTAAGCACCCTTTTCTCATAACTTGTGAAAGCTACTACTTGAACCAATTGCGAAGTATACCATGTGCTTATTTATCTACATTAACAATATCCTATCTTGTTAATACTCAATCTTGGTTAATTTTGGTATTATCACAATTGCATATAACAACCATCTCATATCATGAACTCTTTCATGATTACCTTTGTGTTGTGATTATATTAAGGAATTTATTACACAGTTTAAGAAAAAAATCAAGCAAATGAAATAACATAAGCACTATGCAATAAAAGAAATGCCCTATGTCATTAATAAATGATACTTACACGTTACATGAAATATCCCTATTATCCAATCTCTAGGGCATACAACTAATAATCACCCACTTTCATTAGAGCTAATCACCTATACATTTAATACTTAAGATATCCATATGATGATTGAAATTTCCCTACAATAGTGCCTTAGTGAGAGGATCAACTACATTGTGATTTGTGGGGACACTCTTAATCTATACTTCTTTTCTACCAACTATCTCTTTAATAAGATAGTAGTGTCCAAATACATTTTTAACTTGCTAATTAGACTATGGTTCCTTTGCCTGCATAATTGTAGCATTGTACTCACAATATAGGCATAGATGATCAATAATAGAAGGTATAAAAAAGGTTCAATAATGAATTCCTTCATACAAATAGCTTTTTACCTGCCTTAGAAGTAGCTATGTACTTAGCCTCTACTGTTGAGTCTATAGTAATCTCCTACTTGGTGCTTTTCTAGCTAAATACATATCTTCCTAGTATTAAGACATAACCTAATTTGGATTTACACTAGCCTTTAACAAATAGAAAGCTAGCATTAGTGTACCTTTTGACATGTAACTCCCCTCCTCAAGTATTTCAAGATGTTTTTGATAGCCACTAGATGTTAATCTACATAACTGGATTGGAATTTGCTCATTATAGATAAAGTAATTACAACATCAAGTTTAGTACATAACATAGCATACATAGTGGAACTTATAGTAGATGCATATGGGATACTAATCATATGTTCTTTCTCATATTTTGTCTATGGACATATTGACTTAAAAAGGAATTTTCCATGTAGCCTTAGAAAAAATCCTTTCCTAGGGAGATCTGTGCTAAATCTCTTTAGCATGTTATTTATATATGTAGACTGTAAAAAACCAAGCAACTTTCTAGATCTATATCTATAGGTCATAATCCCTAATATATAGGTTGTATCAACTAGGTCTTTAGTGGAGAATTTTATAGACAATAAAATCTTTAATGCCTAAAGAAATGGCACATTATTTCCTATTAGAAATATGTCATTGACATGTAGCACAGGGAAAATAATCGTACTCCTATTAGACTTCTTATACTATGACACCTATCACCTGACCTAATCACCAAATCCAAATGAGGAGCGACATACAACCAATATCCAAACTACATATACCCTTATGACTTAAGAACTTTATTTACTTTGATAAACTTGAAAACATTTTCAAACATGCACTTAACATTTCAACTTATGGTTTAAATTATTCTAGAATCATTTTGTCAAAATTTTGAATGGCTATACCTTTGACACTATTCCCATTATGAATAGTAACTTATAGGAAAACACTTATAGATATGTGTGTGTGTGCATTTGTGTGTATTCAATCATCATAACTCAAACCACCATGAACCTTTTGATCATCCATGACATATATATCCAAAATTTATTTCAACTCAAACATGCTAATCATATATACATTATCTTAACATACATCATAAATCAAATCAAATAATCGTGTATCATCATATGCATATACATACATCACATACTTAATAGTTTACAAATATCTTCAATTATAACTTAGGCTCATAGCCCTTAATAGAATACATATGAATGCCTATATACATCCTACACTAATTGCATAAATACTACATATACTAGCAGCTTCTCTTTAAACTATATTTTCTTCATACAACTTATACATCCCTCAATGATTATAAGTTATCAAACTTATGCATCACAAACAAACGATGCCGTAAGCTTCACAACTTAGTGGTGTATTCAATATCATATACCTCAAGATAAACATGTATTTCTCATTCATTATAGATTATATAACTTAACCAAATAAATACTAATATAGAGAATTAAGCATGCTACTAAACTACAATTGTATATGGAATTTCATTTACATTATCACATGTATGAATATCATTCTTTACCTTAAATTACTTACATTACTTTAATCATCACTCATAGAGTTAGACACACGCACACACACACAAAAAGCATTTTTATAGGGTAATGAAACAATGGTTCAAACATATGTATGTAAGTGTAAACAATGTCCAATACAAATAAGAATAGCCATTTCTACATATTCAATGCTTCATCTTGCATAAAACCCATTTCTAAATCAATAGATGGATACAAAAACATTAGTTTATTCTTATTATCATTATGTAACATAATTACTTTCCCATATTATTCTAATTCTCATAGATAATTCATTATTTATAAATAACTATATCATATGCTTCTTTGTAATTATTTTAATTCTTAAATATCCTTATCTTACTGATATTTTGTAGATAATGCCTTGATACTAGGTAATAGGGTATTAGGTTATAAAGTCCTTATCAAATGTGCAGTAGGCTAAATAAACTTTATGATATATGCACCTACATGATATATGTGCAGTGGTCTTATGGACCTTACCAGTGGCTACACCCACATGAACATATAAGCAGTGGTCCTATAGACCTTACTAGCGGCTGCACCTACATGAATATATTTAGGCTTGAAGGCCTTAGAAAGGCATTGATGTGCCTTAACAACTGCTATTTATCCCTAGTTAACTGACATCCTGACTAGGTTGTCTAACTCATGTGGGCAATCACAATTATTAATATTGTTTCACATACTTAAAATAGCTTTCATACATTTTAGAAGTTGTTTGGCCAACAAATGACCAAATGGGTGTAACTAAAGTTTTCTTCTTGTTAATGCCTCATAATATTCTTTCATACACTTCATACATTTGTAATAAGCATTATCATCATAAGACATACATACCTCACATTTTAAATTATACAACAACTTGGTTTTCATATCAAGCTTTGTTTCATTAGCAACTATATCATAACAATACCATGCTCATGATATCATAAACAATCATTAAGAGTCATCATTAGACTATTCAGCCATATAGCACAAACCACATGCCATTATCATATGACATGCTTTCTAATCCATGCAATAGAGTATTTTCATATTTTTCATACCACAATTGCATACTCATCACCTCATACTTGTTCATAATGTCATTCTGATTCATATAGTTGCCATCACTTATTCTTTACATCAAACATACATATATACCATATCAAATCACTTATACTTTATAACCATATACATACCATAATGTAGCATTATAATTTCAGCCCCCAATATTGACTTTTCATACTTTGACTATACCAACATATCCATTTATGTAACATTACCACTTTTATAGCCAAAATCAAATTAAACTTAGTTATCATGCACATAATTTAGCAAAACCCAAGACAACTAACATACATCATCATATTATAACCATACAATAGGGATTTGACCTTATGCTTGACACATATTCAAATAATTTCTTTTCATTATATAACATTAATCAATCATGCTTCTATTTCATATCAACAACCAAAAGCTAACATATATTAAACCTTATTACTATACATACACAATTAAGCCAATACACACACTTTATTTATTTTATATCCCTACTCTTTCTTATAACAAACATCACTCTCATGATCCATTTTAATCAATGACATTCCATGAGTCATGATTACATCTTCAAATTACACACATCATAATCATTTATCGTGCCTTAATTAGTTTAGCCATACATATATTATGAAATTCCTAATTTAACTCATGCTTATACATGTCAACTTATTTCCTTCCTAACCCTTATCATATATGGTAATACACATATGTATGCCTTTTTTAAAACATCAATTATGACCATGATTCTTTTTATTCATACCATAGACATATGAGTAAAAAGAACATTACAACTACCCATAATCATTCATCAATTACCAATATTAGTTTGGCCATAACTCTAACCCATTTATGAGGTTACATCACTTAACTTAGCATGAATCAAAATCATTGGTTAGCATCACATAATTACTATATATCCTAAAAGCATGCCTTTAAGACCAAATATTTTTTATTTTATATTACAAACCACATTCATTATAACATAACATCTTATTGTGCAAACATACACAAACTTCATCAATTTCATTAACATACACTTAATTTCCCTTACGTATCTCTTTGGACCAAGATTAACATCAATTATATATGGATTTAATTTATCAATTAACACCAATAAGCTTGTATTAATTAAAATTCAACTAGCATTCATCTTTACACATAATTTTAAATTAATTCAATGTAGTAAATGTATTTATTTCATTCTTTAATCCACACATAAATAGATTTAAGCATAATATATTGGATAAACTTACTCAATTGGTCTTAAAAATAATCCTTCCAACCTTAAGCAGCTTTATCCTTGCCCTTTCTCTTTCTTCCTCTAACTCACATAATAGGTTCATGCATTAAAAACTCATAATAAAACAAAAACACTTCAAATACTTAAATTAACTTTAGAAAGCTCATATTGGGACCTTAAAGCACTATAGAAGAATATAAAAACTAAGAAAAAAACACTTGCACCAAAGATGGTCATTAATCATCTCAATCTTTAAACCTCTAATTCTTTGAAAATTCTCATCTTTTACTTTGATTCTTACCAATATCTTGGTTTAAAAACTATCTTGATGTTGTTTAGATGTTGAATGAGGGCTTAAATAAGGATTTTATGGCTTAAGGATAGAAAAATAGAGGAAAAACCCACCCTTGGAGTTGTTAATTTTCTGGAGCCAAAAAAAAAAAGATAACAACTTCTCTTTACTGAACCAAATGCTTATTTTTTACCCCTTTTATAATTGTCTTTTCCAATGGCCAAGATTCAATCCCCTTTAAAATCTATTAGTTCATAAAATTCCACTATATATCTCATTCTTGTAAAATATTATTTGTTTTATCTTAAAGTATCAATTAACACTTTTAAGATCCTATTAAATCACTTAATTCAAGGTCTGAAGGACTCGAACAAATTGGACTCAAAAACCCTAAAAATTCATTTAAAAATAACTTTTCAAACTTTACGTGATTTTTACAAGATACTTCTTAATGTTCAAAAATTCCAAGGAGCAAATAGAGAAGAAGGATTACCAAGAAGAACCAAATGAAGAAGTAGTTAGAAATCTTTTAATTATTTCTTTATTAGGTTTGTAATTCATGCCTACTACCTAAGGCTTGGCCCAAATTGATTTCTTTAGGCTCGAGAAATTAATGTACTAAAAGTCCATAACTAGATCATATATTTATTGAGATTAAATATACATGTATGATTTAATGAGATTAAACTTGCATGAGCATCCCAAAGTATACAAATTCCCTTTGTAAGAGCATACTAAAGTATTCAACTAATGATAAGATTTAAAAGGAAGAAAACCCTCAATTAATATTAAAATTTGAAGCCTTTTGTTAATATGGTTATAACCAGAGTTCTTAGTATTGAGTTTTTGAGCAAACTCAAGCTTTTTCTACATTAAATATGTTACAAACTATATTAATGGGTCCATCTTAGATAGTCCATTGGTTTGTTAAGTAAACTTAATGCTAATGAGTTTAGAGGTAGATTAGGGAAATGTGTATGAGATATACATGCACCAAGAATTGGTGACCCAATGATTAGTACTTGTATTAAAATGCAATCGACATGAGATGCATACCATTTTTATTATGGGTTAGGCTTGTTGGATAAACCCAAGGTTTAACCTTAATAAAAAGTGGGTACTATCTCACTAGGAAAACCATCGAGTTTTCTTAGATTAACAGTAAGGGCTATTAGTTTGCAATAAAATAGTGGGAAAACATGTATATTTTATTAAAGACCTTATAAAATGTATCTATGTACATGATCATACACTAACATGTTCTCAATCTTTACATATAGGTATACTTGCATCATATGCCCATATAATCTAAACCTATGCTTGATTCTTGATGCTAATAAGCTGATTGGGTCCAATTATATAGACTAGCTCAAAAATCTAATAATAGTTCTTAGAAGTGAAAAGATTAGTTATGTGTTAGAAAAGCCTATCCCACCTATCCCCAATGATAATGCTGATGCTAATGAACAATAAGCATATTTAAAGCATATCAAGGACTCTGATCTATCAACATGTATTATGCTAGCATCAATGTCCATAGAGATTTAATGAGTATATGAATGCTCACACTATACTATTTTTTCTCAAAGAGTTATTTGAGGAGTGAAGTAGAACTAAAAGTTAAGAGATACCTACAATTTTGTTTCACTACAGTTTGGTGAAGAGAGCTTCAATCGTATAACATGGGCTAAAAATGGGTAGAGCAGCTCATTGCCCTAGGATTTGTTATGGATCATGATCTATGTGTTGACTTAGTGTTTCAATCATTGCCTAATAGTTATGCATAATTTATGCTTAACTATTAAATAAATGAAATCCAAAAAATGATCCCTAAGCTAGTAAACAAGCTCAAGACTATTGAGAATGCCATTAAAAAGAATTCTAAAGCAATATTGGTTATTGATTTTCTACTTCCAAAAGTACAAATGGGAAAAAGAAGAAAAAAAGAAAAAGGAAGCAACCAAGGCCCAAGGTGGGATGAATAAGGGTAAAGGCAAATAGCCTAGGGCTACTGCTAAAAAGACTAGCCCTTAGGTGACTTACTTCTATTTTGGTAAGATTAATCATTAAAAGAGGAATTATCAAGCCTATCTTGAGTCTCATAAGAAGCAGAAGCATGGAAATGCATGTATTTTAGGTATTAATGTTGTTAAGGTTAATACTAATACTGCTATTGATAATCTCACATGGGTATTAGATATCAGATGTGGTTATCTTTTAGTTTATGATCTATAGGGATTAAAGAGTAGTAAGAGGTTGAAAAAGGGTGATATAGAACTACACATAGCAAATGGAGCAAGAGTTGTTACATTAGTTATAAGAACATATTACTTAGATTTGCCTTTAGGATTAGTATTAGAACTTAATAATTGTAATTATGTTTCTTCTTTAAACAAGAATATTACTTATTTTTCTTATCTTGTTGAACAAGATTTTGATATTTCCATTAATAAGAGCAAGGGTTGCTCAATGTATAAGAATAATGTTTTATATTGTTCTATTTCAAGTATTAATGGAATTTATATTCTTGATAATCAAAAGTAGATCTACGACATTAATACCAAAAAACTTAAGACTAATAACTTGAAAAAATCTTTCTTATGCCACTGTCAACTTGGGCATATAAACAAGAAATGTATGTTTAAGTTGCAAGTCTGGTGACTTAGGTTTATTTGATTATGAATCAATTGAAACATGTGAATCTTATTTATTGAGCAAGATGATAAAGACACCTTTTAGTGGAAAAGGTGAATGTGCTAGTGGTATTTTAGACTTAATAAATTCTGATGTATGTGGCCTAATGACCACACATGTAAAAGATAGGTTTCTCTACTTCATTATCTTTATTGATGATTATTCACGATATAGGTATGTGTACTTGATGAAGTATAAATATAAAGCCTTTGAAAAGTTCAAAGAATTCAGAAATCAATTTGAGAAATAGCTTGACAAAAGTATTAAAACAATTTGTTCAAATCGAGGTGGAGAATACCCAAGTCAAGAATTTCAAAGCTATCTAAGAGATATTAGGATATTATCTTAAAGGACTCCTCTATATACACAACATAACGATGTATTTAAAAGGAGAAATTGAACCTTGTTAGACATGCTTGATCTATGATGAGCTTTGCAACTCTACCTAAGTCATTTTGGGGTTTGCACTAGAAGCTGCTATTTACATTCTAAATAGAGTTCCATCAAAGTCAGTTGATGTTACACTGTATGAGATATGGTGCAACAACATACCAATTATTTCATATTTAAAAGTATAAGGTTACCCTGCTTATGTGAAAAGAAATATGTCAGAGAAGCTTAGTGCTAAATCTGACAAGTGCTTATTTATGAGGTATCCAAAGGAGTCTTTTAGATACTTTTTCTATAACATTTTGGGACAAAAAGTGTTTGTTTTAATGCATGTTAGTTTCCTAGAGAAAGAGTTTCTCTTGAAGGAAGACAGTGGAAGTAAAATCGAACTTGATAAAGTTTGAGACCCATAAATAAGGTCTGATCAACCGACTGATCTCAAGCCTATTACATATAATAATGATGTAATAGTAGACTCTATTGTAACATAAATTCCTAGATGTTTAATTAGAGTTTAATTGGAGCTTAAGAGATATAGATTTCTTATAGATAAGCATAGTAATATAACTATAGTAAAAAAAGATGAGCCTACAAGCTATGAGGAGGTTATGAAGAGTTCAAAATCACAATTATGGCTGAAAGCCATGCAATCCAAAATGGATTCCATGTATGACAATCAATTATGGACTTTGGTTGATGCACTTAAAGGGATAAAACCTATTAGGTGCAAATGGATCTTCAAGAAGAAGATCGACATAAAGGGTAAGTTAGTTACCTATAAAGCAGGGCTAGTAGAAAAAGGCTATTGTCAAAGGCAAGGAATTGAATTTGATGAAACCTTTTCACTAGTAGCCATGCTTAAATGTATTAGGACTATGCTAGCT